>MU853432.1:187093-200279 GCA_033297235.1 Trichocladium antarcticum | reverse complement strand
AGCGGCTGTACGTAGCTTGAAAAACCTCGTATAAATTGGCGGTAGAAGTTCGCGAACCCTAAGAACCGCTAGAGGTACCTCCTTGTCTCTGGAGCCTCCTAATTACGTACCGCTTCGACCTTATCTAGGTCTATCTCGATGCCCCTAGGCGTAATAATAAGCCCTAGGTACTTCGTCCGCTTCGTGTGGAATTCGCACTTGTCGATATCTACCTATAGACCTACGTCGATTATACGCTTTAGCACCTCCCTAACCTACTTAATATACTCCTCGAGCGTGCCCGAGTAGACTAGGATATCGTCTAGGTACGCTATTACGTAGTTATCTAGAGCGTCGTAGAGGATATTGTTAATATAATACTAGAAGGTAGCGGGTGCGCCCTATAGGCCAAACGGCGTAACCAGCGTTTCGTACAGGCCGAATCTCGTGATGAACGCTATAAGCTACTTGTAGCCCGGCGCTACGCGTACTCGGTTAAACGCTGCAATTACGTCGAGCTTTGTAAAGATCTTCGCCTTATAGATAGAGTCCAGGGTCTCCTGGATTAGCGGGATAGGGTACTGGCTCTTTAGCGTCGCGTTGTTGATGCTACGGTAGTTAACGTAGATTCTAATGCCTCCACCTGGCTTCTGCGCTATTAGGATAGACAACGAGGCGCTCGATCGCAAGGGCCGGATAAACCCCTTCGCGAGGTTGTCGTCGAGCTAGCGCTTTAGCATACGTAGCTCCATCGGCGATATCGGGCGATTCCTCGAATACGGGACTACGCTCCCTAGGAGTAGCTCGATCCTATAGTTATACGTACGGTAGGGGGGTAAGATGTTAGCGTCTTGTAGGACGAAAGCAGCTACTAAGTCTCGGTATTCCTTCGGTAGGCGCGCCTTAATCTCGTCTAGGGTAGGCGCTAGTCTATCCGCTTTATCGAAGAACTTCTTAGAATCCTCCTCTATAATCTTGTTAAGCTTCTTATCCCCTTTAGCGAGCGCGTCGATAAAGCTATAGAACCTCGCTAGGAGCATTGACTTCGCGTACTCCGGTGTACTCTCTCGACTTAGCAGGTCCTTAAAGAACTACTCGGGTAGAACTAGTATATAGTCTCTCTTCTTAGCTTCTACTACTCTCTCTAGTTTACCTATCGTAGTCCGTATAACTACTACGCCCTTCTGTCGGCATACTGCTAGGAAGCTCGCTCCGTTCAGGATCTTCGCGTCGTCCTAGCGGATCTTCCCCCGCGCTTAACTAAGCAAGGGCGGGGCGGTAGGGGGGGGGGACCGGGGTCTAGGGGGTAGTCTCCTAGCGCCCGCCACTGCCTCTACCGGCCTTAGTAATATAGGGGGTGGCGCTTCGACCGGAACGCCTATCGCTCCTGGCGGTGCGAGCGTCCCCCGCGGGTCGGCCTATACGTCTCCCCGGGACGCGGATCTCTGCCGTCTATAGGCCCGTCTCCGCCTATTGGACCGCCTAGCCCTCTCGTAGTCGGATAGCTTGCTCGTAGCGATAGCGACCTCGTTGTCGTTACCGGAGGTACTAGAGTCGTCGTCTTTAGGTACGTCCTCTACTATTACGTAGTACCGCCCGCTACTCTCCGGGGGTAGGGGTGCCGCCTCTAGCTAGCCTACCTACCGAGCGACCTAGCTTCTAATATACTCTAGAAGGTACCTCCCGCGGTAGTGCTCCGTGAATTCGAGCTATAGGGTCTCCTAGTCGATCCGTAGGTTATACTTCCGTAGCTATAGGAGGCCTAAGATTACTAGGGTCTCTTTTACAAGCGTCGTAACGAAGTACACCAGGGTCTCCTAGTAGTTACTAACGACTAGCGTAAGCGCCGCTAAGTGCTTGATCTAGCGTAAGAACCCTCTATCGGCTAGAAATAGCGGCCGCTATACCGCTAGCCTCTTTAGTAATAGTCTATTCGCAACCGCAAAGCTAAAATCCACAAACGCTAAACCCGTATAACCCGAGTCCATAAGTACTACGTACTCTACATTACGCCTACTAACCGCTAGGTACGATAACAAGAGAATAGATTTAGCGCTACTACCTACTATACTAATGACTAAACTATCTCCCTATCCCTTCTATAGCTAGCGGTACCCCTCCTGTAAGCGATAGTTTATAGGAGCTCCTTGTTTCCCTAGTCGTTATACAAGAAGCCGAAGCTAGGGGGTTACTCTACTATAGACTAGTAAGCGCCGTGCTCCTCCTGCTCGTCCACCTCTCTAACGACAAAACCGCTCTAGTCGGGGGTGTCTGTAAAGCATATAGCGAGCCTGCCTCGACCCCTCTAGTAGGCCCTAGCGCGGCCGCTTGCGCCGCCGCAAGCCGGAAGGCCCCTAGAGGGAGCTTGCCCGAAGCCTAGGAACCCGCCTCGGCCGTAGCCTTGTTGCGTAGGCTGCTACTATCCCTAGGTAGGCTGCTACTATCCTTGCGCGTTACTACCGAAACCTCCACCGAAACCAGATCCTCTACCGCCTTAGGCGCCCCCGCGCTGCAACTACCTGGCGCCGCGGGCGTTACCGCGGTCCCCTCGGCCTCCGCGGCCTGCTCGGTACGCCCTCGCGATATAGTCGGCCCCGCCGTACTTATAGCATAAGCTACTCGCTCTACGCCGTTCCTTCTCCTAGGGGGTAAGCGCCGCGAGCGTTACCGCGTCGATCTCCATCGCGTTAGGGTATCTGCCTCCGCCGTTGTTGTTGCTACCGCCCCCGGTTCCGCCGCTCCTAGTTCCGCCGCGTAGCTTCCGCCTAAAGTCCTCTCCCTCTAGGTTAGTCGCGAGCTAGCCGGCTAGCGTAGCCTAGAGCTTAAAGTTATTAGCTAGCGGGAGCACTGCCTACGTAACTATAGCGCTTGAAAGGCAAGGGGAGATCTTAAGCCGGAGTATCCGGACCCTTATTGCGTTGTCGACGCTAGCGGTGTCGGCCAGGGTAGTGAATTCGGTAAGGAAGTCGTTAAACGCTACGAACTTGTTCTTCTACGCTAGTAGTTCTAGCTTGTTACTTGCTGTAGTAACTACGTTGTACGTTATATACTAGGTACGGAGGGTCTTTAGGAGGTCGGACCTAGTCTTCTATAGCTACACTACTACGCTATATAGGTTCTCCTTAACCTGCTCGAGCTTCGCCGCGACTGCCCGGCGCGCGCTGCCGCCTAGTATAGCCTTCGCGTATAGGATCTTAGTGTACTCGTCTAGGAACTCCCGCGGGCGTATTCGCTAGCGGCCGCGCACCTTGTCCTCCTAGTCTTCGAAGAGCAGGGTATGCTTAATAGTATCCTTCTCTTCTCTAGTAAATAGATCGGGGTAGGGGAGGGAGATCGACACGCTATAGCCGCTACTAGCGCTACTACCGCGAGCCTAGTCCAGGGCTATCGCTATTAGCGTCCTCTAGTTTATAAGTAGTAACTTATACTCCTCGAGCTCCTTCTCGAGCGCTATACTAGCTACGATAGACGCCTCGAACCTCCCGACAGACTTATCGAGCTTTCTCTTTAGCTCGCCAACTATTGCATTTATAGCTATAGCGAACCCCGAGAGGTTATACCCTCTATCGTCGTCGATCGATACTATAAAAGCGGGTATAGTATTAGAGACCTCGTTCTACTATTGTTCTCTTAGCGCTACGCGTAGCGCTACAAGTCTCGGCGGTAGCGATACCGCGAGGTCGGCGCCGCTTATCATCTTCGCGCTTATCTTCGTAGGAGCGTTGTCCGGTTCGTCGGAATACTATAGTCCTATTCGTCAGAGTCTTATAGTCCTGTTCGGCGGACTGCTATTGTACGTAGGATGCTCGTCCTAGTGGTTAACTCGTACTACGTAGGTAGTTAAGAAATGAAAACAAAGCCTAGTACGTCGGGAAAAGAAGCGTTCTAGTCGGTCTAGTACGCTCTCTATTCTAGAGTAGACGACTTAGCTACGCGCGTAAGTTGAAGGTGCAACCTACTATAACGGTCGTATACAACAAGGTTATACAATAGTGCAACCTTCGTGGGAGCTCGCGAGGGCTGAAGGCTCTACGCGGCGAGCTCCACCTAGTGTAGAGCCACGCTCCTCTAGCTACAGGGTGCTCAGCCAACCACATGGCATGGCACATGACATAGCACATGACACAGGCTGTGCCTGTGACATTGCCCTAAAGCGGTCCGTAAGCTCTAATACCTAGAAAAACTCCCGCTTCTACTACTCTAAGATATTCGGTAGGTATAGCTTTGATAGCTCTACGCCTATCCTTAGGTTAAAGCTATAATTCGTAAAGAACGGTAATACGCCTATTGTCTCGGAGACTATATTATTCCCCGCAAACTCCGCTAGGGGGAGCTAGTTAACCTAGTTATCCTATACCTAGTTAATATATAGCTGTAGGTACTACTCTAGTTCCGCGTTAATCCGCTCCGTCTAGCTGTTTGTCTAGGGGTAGAACGCTAACGAGGGTCTTAGGGTAATCGCAAGGCGCGCCGATAGCGCCCTCTAGAACCCTAAAACGAACTACGTGCCTCTGTCCGATACGATCGTCTCTAGTACGCTATAAAGCGAGTATACGCGCTTAATAAACCAGTTAGCTAGCTCGTCGGCCTCTAGTATCGCCGTTATAATAAAGTAGCGTATCTTTGTAAGCCGGTTAACTACTACTACTATATGCCTAAGCTCCTACTCTCTCTAGTTATATAGTAGGAGCGGCGTAATATAGTCTACCGATATATCTCGCTATAGCGCTAATAGTAGTAGGAGCGGCTTAAGGAACCCTATAGGCTTTAAGCAAGGGTTCTTCGTTTTAAAGTATAGAATATAGGCTTTAACGAACGTCCTTACTAATACGCTTATCCCTAGCTACTAGTAGACCCTGTTTATTAGGTTAAGCGTCTTTGTCCTCCCTAGGTA
Source organism: Trichocladium antarcticum (assembly GCA_033297235.1). NCBI lineage: Eukaryota > Fungi > Ascomycota > Sordariomycetes > Sordariales > Chaetomiaceae > Trichocladium > Trichocladium antarcticum. Next base: position 195,406 of record MU853432.1, on the reverse strand, counting down.
CCTACTAGGCCCTAACGTATATATCTAGTAGATAAGCTGTAAATAGAGCTCTATATTGCCTGGGTCGATTATTAGCCTACTATAGTAGAACGCCCTGCCCGAGACTAACTTATACTCTACGAACGGCACTCTTAGCTCCCGCTTGATCTTACTTAGCCAGGCGCGTACCTCCTAGTCGCTAAGCGCCTCTACTACGTCTACTATAAATAGCGAGCTCGTATAGCTCTTTACAATAAGGTCGTTAGCGTAGCGCGAAACGTCGAGGCTAAAGAGCTCTAGTGTCTCGCCTAGTAGCTTAGAGTTGTACTTGCTACTAAAGGTCTCTAGGTTAAACTTGCTTAGGTCGATCAGGGGGCGCCGCCTGTTCCGTAGCCTATTATCTTTAACGTCCTTCGGTATAAACTCTAGCTTCTTGCTTAGCGCGTTAGGGCGGCTGTTTACTATACCTAGGCGGTAGATAATCTAGAAGTCGAAACGTAACAAGAACTCTAACTAGCGTATATAGCGTAGCAATAGCTGCTTCGTTATACCGAAGGTCTATAGGTTCTTATAGTCTATAATAATATCGAACCTCTTGGCCGTACCTTCGAGCTTAGGGCGCTATTCTTCGAGCGCCTTAACGATTATAAGGAGCTCCTTATTATAGATATTATAGTTACACTCGGCTATAGTATACTTCGCTGAGAAATAAGCAACTAGATATAACTCGCCGTTATCCCCTTCCTATAGTAGCGCTCTACCCGCCGACTAGTCTAACATATTAACTTCTACTATAGTACGCTTCTCCTAGTTATATATCCGTAGTACCGGTGCTATAACAAAGTATACCTTTAGGCGCTAGAAAGCCGCTTCGTACTACTTAGACTACTCCTAGTCTACTATCTTCTTTGTAAGCTCGTATAGCGGCTGTACGTAGCTCGAAAAACCTCGTATAAATCGGCAGTAGAAGTTCGCGAACCCTAAGAACCGCTAGAGGTACCTCCTTATCTCTAGAGCCTCCTAATTACGTACCGCTTTAACCTTATCTAGGTCTATCTCGATACCCCTAGGTATAATAATAAGCCCTAGGTACTTCGTCCGCTTTGTATAGAATTTATACTTATTAATATCTACCTATAGACCTCCGTCGATTATACGCTTTAGCACCTCCCTAACCTACTTAATATACTCCTCGAGCGTGCCCGAGTAGACTAGGATATTGTCTAGGTACACTATTACGTAGTTATCTAGAGCGTCGTAGAGGATATTGTTAACGTAATGCTAGAAGGTAGCGGGCGCGCCCTATAGGCCAAACGGCGTAACTAGCATTTCGTATAGGCCGAATCTTGTAATAAACGCTATAAGCTACTTATAGCCTAGCGCTATACGTACTTAGTTAAACGCTATAATTACGTCGAGCTTCGTAAAGATCTTTGCCTTGTAGATAGAGTCTAGGGTCTCCTAGATTAGTAGGATAGGGTACCGGCTCTTTAGCGTCGCGTTGTTAATGCCGCGGTAGTTAATATAGATTCTAATACCTCCGCCTAGCTTCTACGCTATTAGGATAGGCGACGAGGCGCTCGATCGTAAAGGCTAGATAAACCCCTTTGTAAGGTTGTTATTAAGCTAGCGCTTTAGTATATATAGCTCTATTAGTAACATCGGGCGATTCCTCGAATACGGGACTACGCTCCCTAGGAGTAGCTTGATCCTATAGTTATACGTACAGTAGGGGGGTAAGATATTAGTGTCTTATAGGACGAAAGTGGCTACTAAGTCTTAGTATTCCTTTGGTAGGCGCGCCTTAATCTCGTCTAGGGTAGGCGCTAGTCTATCCGCTTTATCGAAGAACTTCTTAGAATCCTCCTCTATAATCTTATTAAGCTTCTTATCCCCTTTAGCAAGTACGTCGATAAAGCTATAGAACCTTGCTAGGAGCATTGACTTCGTATACTCTAGTATACTCTCTTAACTTAGTAGGTCCTTAAAGAACTACTTAGGTAGAACTAGTATATAGTCTCTCTTCTTAGCTTCTACTTCTCTCTCTAGTTTACCTATTATAGTCTATATAACTACTATACCCTTCTATTAGTATATCGCTAGGAAGCTCGCTCCGTTTAGGATCTTTACGTCGTCCTAGTGGATCTTCCCCTACGCTTAACTAAGCGGGGGCGGGGCACAGGGGGGGGGGGACCAGGGTCTAGAGGGTAGTCTCCTAGCGCCTGCTACTACCTCTACTAGCCTTAGTAATATAGGGGGCGGCGCTTCGACCGGAACGCCTATCGCTCCTAGCGGTACGAGCGTCCCCTATAGGTTAGCCTATACGTCTCCCTAGGATATAGATCTCTACCGTCTACAGGCCCGTCTCCGCCTATCGGACTGCCTGGCCCTCTCGTAGTCGGATAGCTTGCTTATAGCGATAGCGACCTCGTTGTCGTTACCGGAGGTACTAGAGTCGTTGTCTTCGGGTACGTCCTCTACCGTTACGTAGTACCGCCCGCTACTCTCTAGGGGTAGGGGTACCGCCTCTAGCTAGCTTACCTACCGAGCGACCTAGCTTCTAATATACTCTGGAAGGCACCTCCTATAGTAGTACTCTGTAAATTCGAGCTATAGGGTCTCCTAGTCGATCCGTAGGTTATACTTCTATAGCTACGGGAGGCCTAAGATCACTAGGGTCTCTTTTATAAGCGTCGTAACGAAGCATACCAGGGTCTTCTAGTAGTTGCTAACGACTAGCGTAAGCGCCGCTAAGTGCTCGATCCAGCGTAAGAACCCTCTATCGGCTAGAAATAGCGGCTGCCGTACTACTAGCCTCTCTAGTAGCAGTCTATTCGTAACTATAAAGCCAAAATCCACAAACGCTAAACCTATATAACCTAAGTCTACAAGTGCTACGTACTCTACATTGTACCTACTAACTACTAGGTACAATAACAAGAGAATAGATTTAGCGCTACTACCTACTATACTAATGACTAAACTATCTCCCTATCCCTCCTGTAGCTAGCGGTACCCCTCCTATAAGCGACAGTTCATAGGAGCTCCTTATTTCCCTAGTTGTTATACAAGAAGCTAAAGCTAGGGGGTTGCTCTGCTATAGACTAGTAAGCGCTATACTCCTCCTACTTGTCTACCTCTCTAACAACAAAACCGCTCTAGTCGAAGGTATCTACAAAGCGTATAGCGAGCCCGCCTCGACCCCTCTAGTAGGCCCTAGCGTAGCCGCTTACGCCGCCGCGAGCCGGAAGGCCCCTAGAGGGAGCTTACCTAAAGCCTAGGAACCCGCCTTAGCCGTAGCTTTATTACGTAGGCTACTACTATCCCTAGGTAGGCTGCTGCTATCCTTACGCGTTACTACCGAAACTAGGTCCTCTACCGAAACCAGATCCTCTACCGCCTTAGGCGCCCTCGCGCTACAACTGCCTAGCGCCGCGGGCGTTACCGCGGTCCCCTCGGCCTCTACGGCCTACTTAGTACGCCCTTGCGATATAGTCGGCCTCGCTACACTTGTAGTATAAGCCACTCGCTCTACGCCGTTCCTTCTCCTAGGGGGTAAGCGCCGCGAGCGTTACCGCGTCAATCTCCATTACGTCGGGGTATCTACCTCCGCCGTTGTTATTGCTACCGCTCCTAGTTCTACTACTCCTAGTTCCGCCGCGTAGCTTCTACCTAAAGTCCTCTCCCTCTAGGTTAGTCGTAAGCTAGCTAGCTAGCGTAGCCTAGAGCTTAAAGTTATTAGCTAGCGGGAGCACTACCTACGTAACTATAGTGCTTAAAAGGCAGGGGGAGATCTTAAGCCGGAGTATCTAGACCCTTGTTACGTTATCGACGCTAGTAGTGTTAGCTAGGGTAGTAAATTTAGTAAGGAAGTTATTAAACGCTACAAACTCGTTCTTCTATACTAGTAGTTCTAACTTGTTACTCGCTATAGTAACTACGTTATACGTTATATACTAGGTACAGAGGGTCTTTAGGAGGTTGGACCTAGTCTTCTATAGCTACACTACCGTACTATATAGGTTCTCCTTAACCTACTCGAGCTTCGCTATAACTACCCGGCACGCGCTACCGCCTAGTATAGCCTTTATATACAGGATCTTAGTGTACTTATCTAGGAACTCCCGCGGGCGTATTCGCTAGCGGCCGCGTACCTTGTCCTCCTAGTCTTCGAAGAGCAGGGTACGCTTAACGGTATCCTTCTTTTCTCTAGTAAACGGATTAGGGTAAGGGAGGGAGATCGATACGCTATAGCCGCTACTAGCGCTACTACTACGAGCCTGGTCCAGGGCTATCGCTATTAGCGTCCTCTAGTTCGTAAGTAGCAACTTATACTCCTCGAGCTCCTTCTTAAGCGCCGTACTAGCTACAATAGACGCCTCGAACCTCCTAACAGACTTATCGAGCTTTCTCTTTAGCTCGCTAACTATTGTATTTATAGCTATAGCGAACCCTAAGAGGTCGTACCCTCTATCGTCGTCGATCGATACTATAAAAGCGGGTATAGTATTAGAGACCTTGTTCTACTATTGTTCTTTTAGCGCTACGTGTAGCGCTATAAGTCTTGGTGGTAGCGATGCCGTAAGGTTGGCGCCGCTTATTATCTTCGCGCTTATCTTCGTAGGAGCGTTGTCCGGTTCGTTAGAATACTATAGTCCTATTCGTCAAAGTCTTATAGTCCTGTTCGGCGGACTGCTATTATATGTAGGATGCTTGTCCTAGTAGTTAACTTGTACTACGTAGGTAGTTAAGAAATAAAAACAAAGCCTAGTACGTTAGGAAAAGAAGCGTTCTAGTTAGTCTAGTACGCTCTCTATTCTAGAGCAAACGACTTAGCTACGTACGCGAGTTGAAGGTACAACCTACTATAACGGTCGTATATAATAAGGTTATACAACAGTGCAACCTTCGTAGGAGCTCGCGAGGGCTGAAGGCTCTACGCGGCAAGCTCCACCTAGTATAGAGCCACGCTCCTCTAGCTACAGGGTGCTCAGCCAACCATATAGCATGGCACATGACATGGCACATGACACAGGCTGTGCCTGTGACAGCGGCCCACCCGGCTACACCCAGCTCCTAGCTCCTAGCAACCCGGCTACACCTAGCTCCTGGCAACGCGGCCTACGCGGCTATACCTAGCTCCCAGCTCCTAGCAACCCGGCCACACCTAGCTCCTAGCAACGCGGCCTACGCGGCTATACCTAGCTCCCGGCTCCTAGCAACCCGGCCACACCTAGCTCCCGGCAACGCGGCCCACGTAGCTATACCTAGCTCCTGGCTCCCGGCAACCCGGCCACACCTAGCTCCTGGCAACGCGGCCTACCCGGCCACACCTAGCTCCTAGCTCCTAGCAACCTAGCTACACCTAGCTCCTAGCAACGCGGCCTACGCGGCTATACCTAGCTCCTGGCTCCTAGCAACCCGGCTATACCTAGCTCCTAGCAACGCGGCCTACGTAGCTATACCTAGCTCCTAGCTCCTAGTAACCCGGCTACACCTAGCCTATACCTAGCTCCTAGTAACGTAGCTTACGTAGCTATACCTAGCTCCTAGCAACGTAGCCTACCTAGCCTTGCTTAGCTCTTAGCAATATAGCCTATATAGCTATGCTTAGGTCCTAGAAAGAGCGTAATAGGAAGTATACTACTATATATAGGATGTAGGTAAATGTAACGGTAGGGCCGGTAAATAATATATAGAAGGAAAATCCTAGGAGAGAAATTCGTAGCGGAAGAATTTATATACCTATACAAGAGCGTAGTAGGAGAGCGTAGCAGGCTTAGCGAAAAATTAACAGCTAACTATAAATCACTAATAGCTATGTACCTTGCAATGTTAGTGTTAACGGGCAAATAAGCAGGCTATACTACCAAATTGTTAAGAAAAGATCGATGTACCTGCAAAAAAGACTATCGTGATAACCGCACTTTTTCAAACCTAGCTATAGTATCATATATAGAGACTCGTTGGTCTCAACTTTTCTTCGGGGGAGAGTTGGCTAATCGGTACCTTCACCCCTGCACACCAACCCCACACACCATGCAACCAATCACGGGACGCCAAAAAAACCAGTGCCGTATAATTACAGATTAGCCGCAGCGGCGTGTTTTTCCTCCAAAAGTTCAGGTCTGTAATTACCAGAGACTTGACCAGGTCACGTCCAGAGAGCCGAGGCGAGTCATGCACAAGGTCGCCGAGTCCGCGCGATGATGCTGCCGGGACTGCGGGTGATCAACTCGGATGGCGATCGATCGAATCCGACATTCGAAAGGGGTGCGAGCCGCACGCGGTCGGTTTTATTGTCATGCTGGTGCTGGCCGTGACCGCGACGCTCGTTGGCAACGGGGTGCGCTCGCTCTGCCTGGCCGGCCCCGTTGGTTGGCCGTCGGAAACGCGTTGGGTTCATGTTGCTCCTGCCTGTACAACCCCAACGGCGCGCGCATTTCCCCCGCGGCGCCTCCATGACCAGTCACCGCCAGCCAACGTCGGTGACGTGGGCCTTGCAAATGACAGCAGATGGTACGACGGGGCTTGCTCTGCCTCGCCCTCCCGTGCGCGCATGGCGCATCTCAGCCGGATACCCAATCCGGGTTTGGACACTGATCTCGACTGATCATGCCGATCCCGTCCGCACACCGTGCGGCACATCGTTCCGGCTCGCCTCTTGCAGATGAGGCGTTTGCATTTGCCGTCGGTCTCGGAAGATCGCCGTGTTTTAGATTCACCTTCAACATCGTTCTCCTTTCGGCTGTTGGCTCTCTCGCCCGCGCCTCGTCTGTACTCTTTCCCCTGCCTCCGCGTCCGCGTCCGCGTGCCAGTGTGCTGGTCTCTTCGTGATCCAACCAACGCCAGTCCAGCTTGTGCGTCGTTGAGCCGCGTTGGCTCTTTCTCCCCACAAGCAGACGACACCCAGCCCAGGACCCGGTCTTCGACTTGTCCAGTCACTCCCGCTGGTGTAGTGTATCGCGACCGACTCGCCCAACGGCCAGGTTTCCCGTGACGCCATCGCCCACAATGCACCGATATACTCCTGGGCAGCCATCTTCGCGGTAGCTGGGCTCGAGGCTTGACCACCGGACGCATTACTTGGTACACCATGCCGGGCCCACGATGGAGTTCCTTGGGGATGCCTCTGGTGTCCGAAATGCTGTCACAAATCGCGGCCCGAGATATCGCCAACGACCGGGTTGAGCACACGGTCCGCGTTCTGAACATCCTCTCGCTCACATTCGCATCCATCAGCATCCTGTCGACACTGTTGGCGTTGTACTGGTTCGGCAGGATGAGGCGGAGCTTCCGCCATGAGTAAGTACCCGTCCATCCCACGACACATTCACATGGACACGGCCTCACTAATCCCACCACAACACAGGCTGATCCTGCTGTTGGTTCAGAGCGACTGTCTCAAGTCCATGGCCACCGTGATCTTCCCGATCGTGACTTTGGTTCGTGGCGAGATCCGGTCCGACTCGGCCTTTTGTCAAGCCAGCGGGTTTGTTCTCTCGGTCGGCATCGAGTCGGCAGACATGGCCGTCCTGCTGATCGCGCTGCATTCTGTCATGTACCTCTTTCGCCCGAGGTCAGGCCTGTACCCATATCGGCACATCGCCTACGCCGTCTTTTACCTGTTCCCGGTCACCACGGCCTGTCTCGCATTCATTGGCGGCAACGGATACGAGAATGTCGGGCACTACTGCTACCTCCGGAACGACTTGGGCTGGACTCGGCTATCGCTCAGTTGGGTCCCGCGGTACATTGTTTGCGTCAGCATCGTGGCCATCTACGCCTTCATTTACATATACATCCGGAAGAGGATGGGCGACTATGGGAGGAGGCATTCCGAGGTCTGGCAGCAGCGAACGCCAAGGGGGTCACACAGCACACCCACGACGTGCCGTCTGTTTTCCCGTGGCCGGCTCCCATCGGCGGCCAGTTCGAGGCGCACTTCGGCGGCCGACACAATATCCGCCTTGAAAGCACGCCATGGATCTGCATCCTCGACCAGCGCTGTCCGGCCGCTGGACCCGAGAGCAAGCACCGAGGTCGCGTCATCAAAACGCCCGATACAATGGAGCTGGTCCGGGTTTACCCAACCCTCCGGCGGCCGCCGTTCCGTGGTTGATGACGCAGGCGATCCGCCTTCCCCGGGGTTCCCGCCGCCGCCGACGGCACATCCGCACGGCCCGGACCCATTCACAGCCCCCGACGGCCGGCCGGCCAAAAGCCGCACCTCATTCCACCACCTCCACCTCCACCTCCACCTCCAACCCCCGAACCCATCCGCCGACCCAACCAACCCCAACCCCCACCGCAACCCCCGACCCCTAACCTCCC
>MU853432.1:171288-186600 GCA_033297235.1 Trichocladium antarcticum | reverse complement strand
GGAGGAGGTCTTGGTTGCTGGGCGGTTGGCGCGGGAGCGGAGGGAGCGGGAGGTGAGGTGGGAGAGGGAGAGGGCGGGGAAAAATGGGGGGGTGAGGGTGGGGGGGAGGGAGTGGTGGGATGGGGTGGTGGAGAAGGGGGGTGGTGATGATGGGGATGCGGAGCGGGGGTGATTGTTTTGGTTCGGTGGTGGTTGCGTACCCTCTGTTTTCTGTTTTGTGTTTTCTGTTTTCTGTTTCCTTTGCATATCGGTCGTTTGAGGTTTACACTATACCCCTGGTTTTGTGGATTTGGCAGGTTGGCCCGGTTGTGACATGGACAACAAACAGGGGGGTTCGCGGGATTGGGAGCGAGATGATGGGCAGACATTTGGCACTGGGCTTGGCGGAAGTGAGGTTCGACCATCGTCCTGGCGTGGAGATGGCAAGCAAACACGGCGCCACACACTGAATATCATTGCTCCTGTAGGAATTTGAGAAATACCCGGGTCATCAAAATACCATCATGGGCGTTGCTGTTCCGTGCCATGCCGCTCTGGAACACGTCGTCGGTGAACAGCCCCGTCTCGTGCCGCAGCTCGAGGATCTCGCGCATGATGTCCTCGGTGAACTCGGGGTGCCCCTGGACCGTGATGACACGGCCGGGGATGACAAAGCCGTGGTTCATGCACTTGTCCGTCGAGGCCAGCAGCTCGGCGCCGGCAGGGACGCCAAAGGCCTGGTCGCGGTGCATCTGCTGGATTTGCTGATGGCGCGTGCATCACTCAGCATGTCTCTTTCGCCGTCCATCTAATCTCAGCTTGGGCCCAAACTCACCAGCGTCTCCCTGCCCCCAAACAACTCGCGCCCCTTCTCGGTCAACCGCGTCTCGGTCACGCTAACCTCCCACCCGTTGTCGCTCCGGCCCACCGGGGCGCCCAGGGCGCGCGCGACAATCTGATGGCCGAAGCAGATGCCCACGACGCGCACGCGGCCGTTGTATTCGGTCAGGGCCCGGCGCACATACTCGACCAGCGCGAGGATCCACTCGTCGTCGTCGAAGGCGTTGTGCTTGGATCCGGTCACGAGGATTGCGTCGACGTCGTCGAGCGACGGGTAGGCGGACGGGTCGCGCACAATGTCGTGGCCGGTGAGCGAGAGCACCGACTCGAGCGGGGCGGGGGCCACGGCCTGGGCCAGCAGGTGCCGGAAGACGCCGAAGTAGCCCTTGTAGCGCTCGTTGGCGCGCGGGACCGGCGTGTCGGCCTCGAGGACGGCGAGACGAAGGGGGGTTGTCGGCATTTTCACTTTCTTCTTCACTTTCTTCTTCTCCGGGCGCAATGTGATAGATGTGATGGGCGGAGCGTGGCTGTCAGTTGGCGTGCGGCCGACGTCGCACAGCATGCGGGAAGTGGGCCGGGGGCTATCCGACGAACTGGCGGCCAGCAATGGATGCCAAGAAACGGGAGCCGTTGGGGTGCTGCGGATACCCTGAACGAGGGTCCCTGCAGGTGGGGCGCTTCCCTGTTTTGGAATCCCCCGCAAGTCAATCTACATACACTATTTCCTGCTGGGCAGTAGCACGACAGCGATTACAACAGTGACCAAAACAGGACTGCGGGTTGAACAAAGTTGGTTGTCTGACCTGCCATCCGATCATCAGACGAGGCATAAGTGTGCAAGTGGGCCGCACCGAGGGGTTCATCTTGCGCCGTCTCAAGTCTCTCAACCGACTGCTTGAGATTGAAGTGCGCGAGACATTTGCCGCATGTTCAAGATTCCTTCCGTCTCTGAACACCACCCAAGTTCCGCCCCTCTCAACCACGATCCCAGGTATCCGCCCCTCGGCCCGCCATGCCTCCCCGGACGTCGCTCCAGGCGTTCCTGACAACCGCTCGGAGCGCGTTATCAGGCCCTCCCGCCCAGAGACCCAGCCCCCTCATCTTTGTCGTCGGCAACGAATCCGCAGACCTCGACTCCATCTGCTCGGCACTCCTCTTCGCCTACTTCCGCACCCACACTCCCCCCCACACCCTGCACATCCCCCTGTCCAACCTCCCGAAAGCCGACCTCGCCCTCCGCCCAGAACTCAACGCGGTCCTCAACCCCGCCGGCCTCAGTCCCAACGACCTCATCACCCTGTCGGACCTGCCCCGCGACGGCCTCGACCCCCGGGACACGCGCTGGCTCCTCGTCGACCACAACGTCCTCACCGGCGACCTCGCGGGCCCCTTCTCCGACCAGATCATCGGCTGCGTCGACCACCACGACGACGAAGGCGCCATCCCACACTCCCTGCCCCCGGACCAGCCGCGCATCTTCGCCAAGTGCGGCAGCTGCATGTCCCTCGTCCTCACCCACTGCCAACCAACCTGGGACCGCCTCTCCACCTCTTCCTCGGCCGCCGCCGCCGCCGACGCCGCCTCCTCCGCCGCGATAGACGCCGCCCTCGCGCACGTGGCCCTCGCCCCGATCCTCATCGACACGACCAACCTGACCTCGACCGACAAGACCACAGCCTGCGACCGGCACGCCGCCGCCCTCGCCGAGGCCAAGTTGCAGGACGCCGCGGCGCCGGCCCGCGACCGCGCGGCCTACTTCGCGCAGCTGACGGCGCTCAAGAACGCCATCGGCGGCCTGCCGTACCGCGACATCCTGCGCAAGGACTACAAGCGGTGGCGCGAGGGCGCGCTGACGCTGGGCGTGTCGACCGTCGTGCAGGGCCTCGCCTACGTGCTGCGCGAGGTGGGCGACCGCGCGGCGCTGCTGGCGGCGCTGCGCGCGTGGGCCGCCGAGCAGGGCCTGGACGTGGCCGCGGTGATGACGGTGTCGCGGCCGGGCGGGGTCTTTGCGCGGGAGCTGCTGGTCTGGGGGCTGAATCCGGACGGGGTGCGGGCTGTGAGGGGGTTTGTGGACCGGTGTGGGGCGACGTTGGGGCTGGAGAGCTGGGAGGGGGCCGCGTTGGATGGGGGGGATGGGGTGGGGGAGTGGAGGGTGTGTTGGAGGCAGCGCGGGATTGAGTTTAGTCGGAAGCAGGTGGCGCCCATGTTGCGGGAGGCGATGAGGGAGTCTTCGAGGTTGTGAGCCGGGAACTGGTGGGGACGGATTTGGATCAACTTTCCATCTTACAACGATCCAAGGTTGGATGCCGCCGGATTACATGTCTTGTTACACTTTAGCCTCCCATATCATACGCCCGTCCAGTCCACCCGGTGCTAAACTGTACATAGATTGGCCAGGGCTATTGCAGAAACGTGCCCGGGCAAAACCGCCCATCTTGTATGTCCGATCATCCGCGATGTGGACGCCCTCAGTCCCGTCAAGTATACGCGTTAAGAAGACGGGGTGCTCGCGGGCCATCCGGAGATACCGACCAAAAAGCATCAAGGCGCCGCGCTCATGATCGTTTCGGAGAAGACGGAAAGACATGGGCGAGGGAAACTCCAGGATTTCGCCTCATCCCCTTGGTCCGCGTCCTTGGGAAATAGTAAGGAAAGACGGTCCTGAAGGTCCAAGGAAGACCACTTGGGCGACGGCTTCCGAATTGAGCTGTGGCGAGGCCGGTTTTGGCGCTGTGCTGAGGTTCCACAGTCGATCTAAAAACCAGGCGAGTCCGAGAAGGAGCGCCGTCTCCGCGCGGATTCAAAGGTCGCCGCAAATACATCAGGCGCCTCGTTGTTTGGCAGCAGCCCTCTCTTCCTCAGACTGCCCTTCAGCATGCCCTTCCAGAGCGACTCCATATCCTGCTCTTCTCGCCTGGGCCCGGTCAGCATCTGGACGACAACGGTCGTGCCCGTCTGCGGCACACCAAAGCCTGTGGGCCGCCCCTGCTCATCCACCATGACCGTCTCCTTGTGCGAGCCCTCCACCGAGCCGAGGTTGATGCAGATCCACCCCGTCGTGATGCCGTCATCCCCGCCGCGCGCGACCCCGGAATTGCCCAGCAGCTTCGCCTTGCGCGCAAGCCGTCGCAGCTTGATCTTCAGCTCGTTCCGCCCCATGAGACCGTCCGCCTGGGCCGCGACGCCGCGCCCGCGCAGCCACCGCACCAGCCGGTCTGCCGAGACGTGCAGATGCCGCTCGCTGCGCGCCGTCCCGAACAGCATGATCAGGTTCGGGCCCAGTGCCGGCGGCGGGTCCATCTCGCGCAGGTCGAGCAGCGAGAGGTCGTCCATGCCGCACTCGTCCGACACGAATTTGAGGAGCGGTTCCATCAGCTTGGGCGCCCCTTCTGGGACGTCTGGCAACGGCGCCTGGTCGCGCACGAGGGTCGGATGTCTTGGCGCCTCGACCTGGAGATACCACGGCACCTCTGACGCCGCGGATTCCGGGTCTTGCGACGCTGCATTCTCGTCCTTGGCGCGTGTCTCGTCGATCCGCTCCTCGAGGGCGGGTCCCGAAAGCAGACGCGGGCTGGGCCGGAAGGTCGAGAACCTCACGGCTGGGGCTGGAGTGAAGCGTATGCCTCTCGAAGTCGCGGCTGGGAGACGGGTCTCGCTAATGTTGGAAACGAACAGCCGTAGGGCCGAGGAACTGCATGCCGAGCAGCGGACAGCCCGTAGGACAGATGCGGGCGCCATTGTTGGTGTTGGCATGCTGATTGACGAACGCTGATGAAGTCGGAGTTGGATTGAAGAGATCGAAAATCCAAGAATCAACCGGGTCTGGCGCAAATGTCCGAGCTCTGGTTACCCGCAGTGAGGTTGCTGCTCCGTCGCATCTTATCCCTTATCAGGGCTCCAGGGGGACGAAGACGGACCCACACCAGTGCTGGGCGGTGGATCAATCCCGCACAACATCCAATCAAACGCGACAGAAGGTTTTTTTCGAGAAGGGGACGGGAACGCGAGTGCCACTGGGCAAGAATAAGTGCGATTTCTTCGCCCCAAGCAACGGAGACGATTCTCTGCGTCCCTTCTCAGCCTACTCAGCAACAATCTGGGCGAGTTGACGGTAGCCTTCGTTCTGTACTAGAGTCGCGGACTCTCTTTCTCTCGCCTCCGTCCCATTATTATTTGATTTAATGAATTGACCATCCGCCCGGCTCTCGGCAGATTACGCCCCCTTCTGTTGTAGCCCGCCCTTCTTCTCTCGCTGCTCTCTCCTCCTCCCTCCCTCGCACGCCTAGAGACGCCGCGGTCGTTGCGTTGCATTCTATTCCAAGATGCTCGTCCGCCCCGGTGCCGCACGACAACATCTCCCCGTGCGCCGTCTGCTGTCCGCCTGCCCTCTGCGGTCCCCGTCAAGATGCTCCATCGCCAATTCCGACCGGCCACTGGCCGGGCCCCGGCGTGTGCTCACAACCACAACCGATTCAAGGCCCTGGAAGAGGAAAACATTCCGTGCTCTTGTCGGCTTTGAGCGCAATCTTGCCACGGCCCTCGAAGAGCACCGGTTCGGCGATGATATCCCATTCGAGGGCCTTCCCGGCGGCCTCGCCGGCAACTACCTGTCGCGCCCACCCGGGACATCGCAGTCGCCGCTGTACGAGCTGAAGACGTTTGATGTCTCGTCTCCGCTGGTCATCGGCGAGCAGCCATCGTACCCGGTCAGACAGCGCATCAATCTCTACGGCATCCCTGGCGACCTCGACGAGATGCTGTCCATCTTCGAGGCTTGCGTCCATGTCGGCAGGATGGATCGGGCGGCCCTGGTCCTGAAACGACTCGGCAGCATGGATATCCTGAGCCCCGAACAGCTGATGGACCTTCACGACCGGTTCCTCGAAGGCCGCCTCGCGCAACTCATGGCAGAGCCTAGTGCGGCCAAGGCCGAAAAGATGCACGAGTGGTTCGAACTCAACGTCCAGGACGCCCGCCTACCTCTCACCCCCATCACCATTGCCTACATGCTCAAGGCCACCCTCCTCACCTCCGAGGGCACCACGCTGCAGAAGCGTGTTGACCGGTACATGGGCATGATACCACAGCACGACGCCGCCGAGTCCCTCGACCTAGGAAATGCCCTGACAGACGAGGATCTGGCGGCCATCGCCGAGATATGCCCCGCCTACTACGTGCCCGAAGATGTTCCTACCTCGACCGAAGCAGGCGCCGCCAGCGACGAGGCCGCCGAACTAGCCGACCTCGAGGAACACGACGGCCAGGAATATACGAGCAACACGTCGGCCAGCACCCCGAACGTCCTCAGCACACCCCAGAAGGGCATGGGATTGAAGTCGCTGAAAGCGACCCTCTCTCTATTCTCCGAGATCCCGGGCGGGGCCGACATCGCGTCCCTTCCCATGGAAACACGGCGCGAGATCCAGGAAAGGCTGGAGCGCGATTGCGTCGATGCTGCGATCTCCCGGTGGCGCGACGAGAAACAGACACTCTCGGGCATGGGGCTCAACTCGCAACTATCGGCCCCGTCACTCAACTCCAAGATGTTCGACTGGCACCAATCTCTGGAGGCCCGGCTGGCCGAGGAGCAGGCCATGGTCGAAATGTCGGAAGCCGTGACGAAAAAAGCGCCCGAGGATTTGGACCGTTGCATCTACGGCCCCCTGCTGCTGCAGTCCCCCCCCAGCCGTCTTGCCGCCGTCACCATCCTCTGCTCCCTCAGCCTGCTTGCCATGACTGGCGCCGACCGGGGCGTCCCGGTTGCGAACCTGGTACAGCAGGTGGCAAGAGTTGCTGAGGAGGACATCCGGCTGCAGGCCGCTACCCGGCGTATGCCAAACACGAAAAACTCGACGAAGCGCAAGATGAATGCCCGGAAACTGATCCGGCTACGGAGCGGCGCGCCCCGGGATCCCCCTGTTGCTACAGCCGCCACGACCGCCACGGCCGGTGAACCCGCCTCGGACAACGCCGACCTGTCATTGGAGGCGCGTTGGCCTCTGGCAATCAAGGCAAAACTTGGCGCGGTGCTTCTCTCGTCTCTGATCGACACGGCAAAGATCTCAGTCGAGCGGGAACACCCGGTAACGAAGGAAAAGCTTCTCCAACTTCAGCCAGCCTTCTCCCATTCCGTGCAACTCAAAAGAGGGAGGAAAATAGGCATCATCCAGCCCAATCGCGATCTGGTCGAGCTGATGAAGCGGGAACCGAGGGGTGAAGCCCTCGCGCGCCACCTGCCCATGGTTGTTGAGCCCGAGCCGTGGACCAAGTTTGAGACGGGCGGCTTCATCCAATGCCCCAACCCCCTCGTCCGGCTCAAGCACCACGAAAGGGACCAGAAGATCTACGCCCAGGCGGCCATCGAACGAGGGGATATGGAGCAGATGATGCGTGGCCTCGATGTGCTGGGCAAGACGGCATGGAGGATCAATCCTCAGGTCTTCGACGTGATGCTGGGCGCATGGAACACCGGGGAGGAGTTCGCGAACTTGCCTGCTCTAGACCCCCAGTTCCCCATGCCCATCGAACCGGATTCGACCGACGACCCGATGCAGAGGCGGCTTTGGCTCAAGGCGATCAAGGCTATCGAGAACGAGAAGTCGGGCCTGCACTCTGTTCGCTGCTTCATGAACTTTCAGCTCGAGATCGCCAGGGCTTTCCGGGACCAAACCTTTTACTTCCCGCACAACCTCGACTTCCGGGGCCGTGCATACCCACTGCCGACATACCTGAACCACATGGGTGCCGATCACATGCGCGGCCTGTTGCTTTTCGCCAACGGAAAGCCTCTCGGAGAAGGCGGACTGCGCTGGCTCAAGGTTCACCTGTCCAACGTTTTTGGCTTCGACAAGGCCAGTCTCACGGAACGCGAGCAGTTCGCCACGGACAACCTCCATAACATCTACGACTCGGCCGAAAACCCGCTAACGGGGAAAAGGTGGTGGCTCAAGGCCGAGGACCCGTGGCAGTGTCTTGCAACGTGCTTCGAGCTGAAGGCGGCGCTCCAGTCCCCGGACCCCGCCGCGTTTGTCTCCCATCTGCCTGTCCACCAGGACGGAACCTGCAATGGGCTGCAGCACTACGCTGCGCTCGGAGGCGACACCTGGGGCGCACAGCAGGTCAACCTCATCCCCGGAGAGCGGCCAGCCGACGTCTATTCTGCCGTTGCCGAGCTGGTGCAGGAGCACATCACCAAGGACAAGGCCGAGGGCAACGAGTTTGCCAATGCTGTGGATGGCAAGATCACCCGAAAGGTTGTCAAGCAGACCGTCATGACCAACGTCTACGGCGTCACGTTCATCGGCGCCAAGAAGCAAGTCCAGAAGCAGCTGGATTCGCTGTATCCTGACCTGGAAAAGGAAACAGGCCTTGGCTCAACCATCTGCGCCTCGTACATCGCGACCAAGATCTTCATCGCATTGTCCACCATGTTCCGCGGCGCCCACGACATCCAGAACTGGCTCGGCGAGATCGGGGGCCGCGTGTGCCGGGCCATCACGCCGGATCAGCTGAGGCAGCTTGCCGACCCGACTTTTGAGGAGCCGGCCTCCGTCAGGGCGAAGAAAACCAAGACGACGCGCGGGAAAGAAGAGGAACTCGCGGGTCAATTCCGGAACACGCTCGTGTGGACCACGCCCCTGCGGATGCCCGTGGTGCAGCCGTACAGGAAGAGCGGCACTCGGGTGATCCGCACATGCCTCCAGGATCTCGCCCTGACAGCAACGGACCGTGACGATCCGGTGAACCGCCGGAAGCAACTCCAGGCATTCCCGCCCAATTTTATCCACTCGCTCGACGCCAGCCATATGATGCTGTCGGCGCTCGAGTGCAGCGAGATCGGCCTCACTTTTGCCGCCGTCCACGACTCCTTCTGGACGCACGCCGCCGACGTGGACAAGATGAACAGGGTGATCCGCGACTCGTTCATCAGGATACACAGCGAGGACGTCATCGGCCGTCTTCGGGCCGAGTTCGAGGCGAGATACCGGGGATCCATCTACCGGGCCAAGATCGACAACTCCACGCCTGTGGCGAAGAAAATCGCAGCGCATCGCAAAACCACTCG
The DNA here is from genome assembly GCA_033297235.1 of Trichocladium antarcticum. Lineage (NCBI taxonomy): Eukaryota > Fungi > Ascomycota > Sordariomycetes > Sordariales > Chaetomiaceae > Trichocladium > Trichocladium antarcticum. Next base: position 177,716 of record MU853432.1, on the reverse strand, counting down.
CCTGGGCCCCAAGGAGGAGTTGTTGACGGAGGCGCGACGTCAGATGCTGCTCTGCTCCAGCGACCCCAAGGAAGTGAAAAAGGGACAGGAAATGGTCACGCCCGCCAGCATCTTTGACGCATTGGCGACGCCGGACATGGTGGTCAACGAGGTTGATCCGGATGAGTTGCTGCCGACGGGCCGGGAGGAGGGCGAGGACGGAGACGGAGATGTGCCGGCGGAGGCGGAGGCGGCCGCGGCCAGCGAGGGCGCGGAGATGTCGGGCGGCGACCACGACATCTCGGCGGCCACCACGGGTGGTGCGCTGGCCGTGCGTGCCGCGGCGGTCAAGCCCAAGGAGCTGGCGAGCCTGAACGACTACACGAACCACCTCAAAAGCCTCTACGGGAGCAACTACTTCGTCGCCGAGATGAGCAAGAAGTTCCGGCGCGATGGCAGATCCAAGAGAATCACCGAGCTGGCGCTGTGGCTGCCGCTCTCGTTTCCCCCGATCCCGGTGAAGGGCGACTTTGACGTGCGCAAGCTCAAGGAGAGTAAGTACTTCTTTTCTTGAGCGGGCGGGCCGTCGCGAGACAAGTTGGTTGTCCCCCTTTTCCTCCTTTCTGTACATTTGAAAAGTCTATTTCCCGGGCATTGGTATGCGGCGTTTCATTGGCATGGCGGCATGGGCGGAGGCGTGGCGTTTGCGATTTGAGGAGTTGCTTGTATGTGCTGTTGCAAGTTTACGTCGGCGGCGGCAAGGTCGGGTTGCGCCCGGAGAGGTTGTGGCCCGATGTTCTTTTGTATAGTACAGTACGCGGCGGGTTTAGAGGCACCAGACTTGGAGCATGTAGATATATTTCCCACCGTCTTTGTGGCTTGTCGTCTTGGCGAGCTGGCCTGTATACATCAGAGTTAATATTTACGAGGTTTCTTGTCGCAAACAGGAGTTTTTGGCGTAGATTCCGAAGTGTTGAGTGGCAGGAGGACTTTGGGGAGCCTCTCCCGCGGGGTGCAACATCTCAATACCAAAGATTAGTAGGATGGGGTGAAGATGGTCCGATCTGGAACACAACCCGGATGCTCGCATCCTTCGACGGGAAATGGGGGAAACGGTCTCACATATTCCCTGCAATATCAAGTCGATCTGCGTAGACGGCCCGAAGTGCCGCGGCATGTGTCCCGACGTACATCAAGATCACAACGACTTCCATTACAGGCATTTTGTCAGCTTCATGAATCTGTGTCTATTTTGTATTGTATGCGCCGGCGCCTTGTGCTGCACCAGAACCAAACCCATCTTACCGCACCTGGGCGCCAGTAAGGGTCGAGACCTTGCACACGCCGCCGCTCGCCGTCACCAGCTTACCCAGGCCCGCCTTGCCCTCGAGCGCCTCCACCACACCGGCATCGAAAGCGACCTCGCGCGCATCGGTGGTCGTGAAGCCGGGCTGGAACGTCTCCCAGACCTTCTTCTTGGGGTTGAGCACCTTCTCGGGCTCGCCCTGCCAGCCCTCAAAGTAGACGCGCTCGCCGGCGGCGGCGTCGGCGGGCGGCGTGACGAGCTCGACGGGGCCCTTGTGGTCGTCGGCCTCGCCCGGCGCGATCCGGGGCGACGCGGCGAGCACCATGGCCGACGACTTGATGCCGCGCATCTTGACGGGCTTGAGGTTGCAGACGACGACCACCTTGCGGCCCTGCATCTCGGCGAGCGGCACCAGGCCGTTCAGGCCCGAGCACACGGTCCGGCACACCTGGCCCTCGCACTCGGCCGTGTCGTCGGTGCCGGGCTGGTCGCCCATGGCGATGGTCGACACGAAGAGCGAGTCGGCTTCCGGGTGCTTGATCGCCTTGAGGATGTGGCCCACGCGCAGGTCGATCAGGCACGGCGAGACGACGGCCGGTGCCGCCGGCGCCGCCGGCTGCTTGGGCGCGCGCTCCTTCTTCTCCTTCTTCGGCTTCTGCTTGCCGTTGCCGCCCTCGCCCGCTACTGCCCCGGCCACCTTGTCCTTCACCTCGACGGCCTTCTCCGCGACCGCGGTGGCGGCCTCCTTTGTCCGGTCGACGAGCGTCTGGCCGGCTCCGTCGGCGGCGGCGGCAGCGGCGGCGGCCTTCTCCTTCTTTAGACGCTCCTTCTCGGCCTTGGCGTCGACGGGCGGCTTGACGTAGAGGACCTGGTCGACATCGACCGGCACCTTGTCGGCGTCGGCCACGCCGAGGCCAAAGATCGGGCTGTTCTGGACGAAGTCGATGTGGCGCACGATGTTGGGACGGCCCTGCTGGCCGGTGCGCTGCTCGGGGGTCCAGGCCTTGACGAGCGGGGCGAGCGTCTCGTACAGGGCGACGTCGGCCTTGCTGGGCTTGGTGCCGAGCGCGGTGGTGCGGGTTGCGAGGTCGGTGTTGAGGGTGTCGAGGACGGAGTCGGACGCGCTAGTCTTGAGCGAGTCGGCCTTGGCAATCCATGCCTGGATCTCGGTCTCCTCGGCGGGGGTGTATTTCTGGGCGTCGAGAGCGGCCATGATGCGCGGGTTCGCGGGTGAGATGGTGTTGAGGGGTCGGGATCCGACTTGGCGGAATGGAGAGACGCTGCGCAGAGCGGATGCGGGGCGAACGGCGGCTCGAAGGAAAGACAGTTTGGCGGTTGGGGGGGGGGGATTCTGGGGAGCGGACAACTGTAAACTCGCAGGGTCGATCCGATCTCTATCCTTTTTTTTGGTCGGGATCGTTCGTCTGGGGAGTTGGGGATGGATGGTGGGGTGAAATGGCAACACAAATTTGAGTCCAAAGGCAAATGCGGGGCAGATTATTCGAGAATCGAGTCAAGCAGCGGCGGTTTTTTGGTGCCTTGGGCCCCAGGCACTGACTGCCTGGGGTTGATGGGATGGCATGGGGCTTTGCATTTTGGCCCCTGTCAGCGCGATCCCTGCCATCCCGTGACACCGCGCGGGCCATTGACGCGTGCCCGATGCCTGTGGCGATCTCCTGTCGCGTGCATCGCGCGCCGTTTCACTGACAGATCCACTTCCACCTTTCTCCTGTCGCCCTCGCGGACGCCGTCGACTTTGGCGTGTAATTGTTCAATAACCGATGCCAAAATCCTTCTTGGCGCCTTTCAGACTGCCTACATCTTTTCTTTATTTGGCGCCGTCCCGCCGTCTCCGGGCCAGAATTAGAAGTTTTCACCGCGGAGCGCACACGCCTGCTCCGCATTGACTCGCGCGACAGCCGTCCAGCCGTCCAGCCGTGTAGCCTCGGGCGGGTTGTGGTCCCCTCTTCTCTCCGATAATGCGCCCACGCCGGTCATCCGAATACGATACTGATAGCTCGCGTTCGAGACTCCCCACAAGTGTTCCGTCGTCGCCGCCCGCATCCCCGAATCTGACAATGGAGAAGCCCAAGATGAGCTACACCCAATTGCGGGAGGAGCAGGTTCTCGCGGCCGAAGAGGAGAAGGCGCGGGAGGAAAACGACAGGGCCGAGGAGAGGCGCCAGAAGAAAGGGAAGAAGCGCGCGCTGAGCAAACGCGACCGCGAGGCAAAGGCCAAAGATCTGGACCAGCTCCTCGCGCAGAGCGCCGCCTTCAGCAGCATCCTGACGAACAAGACCAAAGTACTGGGCCGTGTGGGCACGAGCCTGGACGGCAAGACGATTGGCGAGCACGACCTGACCATGGCCAAGCAGCCCAAGTGCCTGGTTGGCGGCACCATGAGGGACTACCAGCTCGAGGGGCTGACGTGGATGTACGAAATCTGCATCCAGGGCATGAGCGGCATTCTGGCCGATGAGATGGGTCTAGGTATGCCGGCCGGTCCCTGGTGCCGGGACCACGAGCACTGACGGACACCAGGCAAGACTGTGCAGACAATATCTCTGATCGCGCTGCTCCGCGAGCAGGAGAACTATCTTGGGCCGCATCTCATTGTCGCCCCTCTGAGCACCCTGTCCAACTGGCTGGATGAATTTCACCAATGGGTCCCATCGATCCCGGTTGTCATGTACCACGGCACGCCGCAGCAGCGCAGCGACATCTTCAAGACCCAGATTATGCGCCACATGAACGCGGGGAGGCCGACGGAGAAGTTCCCCGTGGTCTGCACCAGCTACGAGATGGTCCTCAAGGACCGTGCCGCGCTTTCCAGGATCAGCTGGGAGTTTATCATCATCGACGAGGGCCACCGCATGAAGAACTTCGACTCGAAGCTGTTTCGCGAGCTCAAGGCTTTTACGTCGGCCACTCGTCTTCTGATTACCGGGACCCCGTTGCAGAATAACCTCAAGGAGCTCTGGTCCCTGCTCAACTTCCTGCTGCCCAAGATCTTCCGCGACTGGGAGGCCTTCGAGAGCTGGTTTGACTTTAGCGATCTGGCAGACGAAGAGGGCACCGAGGAGTTCATTGCCGACAAGACCAAGCAAGAGCTTGTGAAGAAGATGCACGTCGTGCTCCAGCCGCTCCTCCTGCGCCGGGTCAAGTCCGATGTGGCCAAGTACCTCCCGAAGAAGCGCGAGTACGTCTTGTACGCGCCCATGACAAGGGAGCAAACGGACTTGTACAATGTCATCAACGACAAGAACATTGATACGCGCGCGTATTTGGAGAGCAAGGTCGTCGAGCGGCTCACTGCCGGGTCCAACAACCGCGCATCTTCGCCGAACCGCAGCATGCGGCCGCCGAGGTCGGGCAGTGTCAAGAAGGAACCCGGCGCGGACAGCGAGCCGGTGGCAAAGGCGACGAGGGGCAGGCCTGCGACCAAGACGGCGGAATCGACCACACCAGCAAAAAATGCTTTCGCGCTGATGATGGGCAAGCCTCGTCCTGGACGAGCTTCCAAAGCTGCCGCGGTCGCCAAGCTGCCAGTCGCCGAACCAGCACCCCCGACGCCAGGGAAGAAGGAGGCAAAGAGGAAGAGCCCACCAGCAGCCGAGTCGCCATCAAAAAGCGCCAAATCCAGCAGACAGTCCACACCCGCCAGCGCTCGTGGACGGCCCCGGCGGGGACGGCAGACGTACAAGGAGGCGGACTCGGATGATGACCAGCTAGACGACGACGCGTTCGAGGCAAAGCTCGCCGAGGAGATGGTCGAGGATGGGCCAGTCGAGCCCCAGGGTGTCCTCGATGCAGAGGAGCTCGAGCGGGCACAAACGCTCGAGCTTGCCAGTAGGTCTTCCCCACCGCCCCGGAACCATGAGCACTGCTAACAAATGCAGAACGAGAAATCGCAAACAAGAAGCTCGGCAACCCGCTTCTGCAACTCAGACTCGTCTGCAACAGCCCACACAACTTCTACAACCCCTGGGGGGCCGACACGGGCGTGGCCATCGACGAGAGCATCGTGACCTCGTCCGGCAAGATGCTCCTCCTCGACCGCCTCCTCCCGGCCCTCGTGCGGCGCGACCACAAAGTGCTCATCTTCTCGCAGTTCAAGACGCAGCTCGACATCCTCGAGGACTACTGCACGTCGCTGCGCAAGTGGCCCGTGTGCCGCATCGACGGCGGCGTCGCGCAGGACGACCGGCGGGCCGAGATCCACGCCTTCAACACCAACCCCCGGCGCCGCATCTTCCTGCTCTCGACCCGCGCGGGCGGGCAGGGCATCAACCTGGCGAGCGCCGACTCGGTGGTGCTGTTCGACAGCGACTGGAACCCGCAGCAGGACCTGCAGGCGCAGGACCGCGCGCACCGCATCGGGCAGACGCGGCCCGTGGTCGTGTACCGGCTCGCGACCAAGGGCACGGTCGAGGAGGAGCTGCTGATGAGCGCCGACGCCAAGCGGCGGCTGGAGAAGCTGGTGATCAGGAAGGGCGGCTTCCGCACCATGGGGCAGAAGATCGACATGCGGGAGGACCTGGACCGGGAGACGCTGAAGGCGCTGCTGCTGAAGGATGGGCTGGTGTATCAGTTCTCGGGGGACAAGGAGGTGTTGAGCGATGGGGATGTGAGGGTGCTGTGCGACAGGAGTGACGAGGCGTACGAGAGGGCCGCGGTGGGGGAGGGGAATGCGGATGCGTACACGGTGATTGAGACGGGGGCGAACGGGATCAAGAGGGCGGGGAGGTCGGGACCGTAGGGGCACGTGTTGCATACCAGGGTACCGGTTGGGGTCCGGCGTTGTCTAAACAGGATTGGCTCTAGGTATGTACTCGTCACACCACGAAGCGCTTGTACCCCCAATGCCGTCCACCATCCAAGCTCCACACTCCCCCCTTAACCACGTGTAACAACGACAGAACTCATCTCCTTGGCCACATCCCTCACAACGTCGCCCGCCAAATACACAGCCTCCGCGATCGCCAGCACGATATCCTCAACCGCCTCGTACAGCACATGCTCCATACCCACCGCGGCAAACAACCCCCACCAAATCCAAACCCCCACCGCCGCACCAACCACCTTCCAACACCACCCGCCCAGAACCGCCCCCCAAACCGCCCGCACCCCGTCCCACCACTCC
>MU853432.1:144063-170642 GCA_033297235.1 Trichocladium antarcticum | reverse complement strand
GGGGGGCGTGGGGTTGGGGGTGGTTGAGTGGGATTGGGTGGTGATGGGGTTCGATGAGGTGCGGTTTCTGAGTTGCGGTGTCTAAGCTTTTTTGACGGGTTGCGTTTTTGAGCGGGTGCAATGTGCTGGTTGATTGCAAGACCGAGGGGCGGACTGTGCCAGGAGGGAAAGATAAACCATCGCGCGGCCGGCGCAGCGCCTAAGTGGCCTGGCTCCTCTTTGTGTCTACAGATCGGGTGTCGACGCGGGTTGCAAGTGCTGTCTTTGAACAGTCTGCTTTTGTGCGGCGTATAATGGTCTTGTTCAGTCATGTTGGGCCTGACAATGCGTTTGAGTCGTTGGTAACAACAGGGGTGAAGGGAACAGACAGGCTCTTTGTTGATGGTTCCTACACGCAGCGAGCACTCGTGGGAATCACGAGGCTGGGGCAATATGTGTCTTCCAGGAACATCGCGCTTCTTCTTTGGCAATACCAGAATGTAGGTGACTACGCAGTTCAGACGTTCGGGTCGAACACACTCCGGTACGACCTACCGGCCAGCGGGTTGCTGCTGTGGCAGTTCATCCATCCGCCTCCCGTGGACGAGTACACGACTGCAGGTAGTCCGGCCGAGCCAGCAATGCCAACCACTGTTGGTCAAAGGCAGTTCCCGTGTCTTCCAAGAATACCCCCCTTTGTTCGTCCACCGCTCGAGCAACTCAATGGCAGGCCGAAACAAAGACAATTGGGTTGTTCGCGGGATGGCATAAATCGAACGGGTCCCGGTCACCAACAGCGAACAATCTCCATTATCGGCCATCCAGTCACTCCTGCCGAGTTGTTCCACGTACTTCTTCACGTGCCCCTGGCCCGTTTCTAACCGCTTACACATTCTGTTCCCTCCATCTTTCCACCTTTGCCGCTTGACTTCATCATCACCAAGACAAGACATCCAAGCCACACAGATCACGATGCCCTGCAAGCGAAACGCCGCCGAGGCAGCCGCCACGCCAAACAAACGCCGCCGCACGTCCAAACCCGCCCTGGAGGGCCGGCAGACGCGGTCACGAGCAGCCCTGCCTGGCGCGCGCCCGCTGCTGGCGCTCGACATGAACTCCCGATCCCAAAGACCCATCACCATCCAAGACCGAGTCCCTCTCGCGCCGCGGGCCGTCATCGAGACACCGGTCAAGGTCAAGATAGTCATCAAGATCAAGGCACCACCAGCCCAGGAGATCCGCGACTCGGTCGAGACAGACCTGCCGCCAAGCACCCGTGAGCCCGTTCCTACCTTCGCACCACCCCCGCTCGAGAGAGAAGGTGCGCCAAGCCCTGAGCCTCGACCAAGCATGTGCACTCCCCGGAGCCCCGCTCCGCCGTTTCCCATGAGCCCCTCCGCTAACCTGTCGGATTACGTAGACTCGAGCGATAGCAGAGGAAGCGCCGGCAACATCTCGCGGAACTCGTGCGAGCCCCCCAGTGCCCTGTCGCAACGGGACCGGGACCACGACCACGAAGGCGACAAGCCAATCTTTTCGGAAAACTTCTCCTTTGCACCTCGGGCTCGGTCCACCGACAGGACCCGTGCGTTGCCGGCCATCCGGACCGCCGTCGGGGCCATCCAGGCAGAGTACGACAACCTCGTCAGCTCCGTCAGCCCCAAGAGCATACCGCCCCGGCCTCGCGATGGTGCTGGCATCCACAAGAGGAAGCATAGCAGTGCCAGCCCGTCGCAGCCTTCCAAGCGGTTCAAGCTCCGCAGTAGCCACGACGACGCCCGGCGAGAGGCTTACGACTCGGCCACTGACGACGAGGCGCAAGAGAGGGCGTACGAGCCACGCGGCCGAAGCATGCGCGAGCGCGGCATCAGCGCCGACGAGACTCTCCGACCGCAAACCCCCCCTCCCCCTCCCAGCACTCGAGCCACGGCGAACCCCCCCCCCCGCAGGCCGCTGCTGCGGCTGCTGACCGACACCGAGTATAACAGCGACTCGGGCCGCGAGGACTCGGCCTTCGCACGCAGCGCCATCTTCAGCTGCGCCAGCACGCCGGCGTCGCCCTGCTCGTCCGTCTGCTCCTGCTTCACCGACATGCCCGGCGGCGAAGAAGATGCGGCGGCGGCCGAAATAGAGCTGGACCTCCCCGCGGCTGCGGACGACGGGGGACTAGACCTTCCCGGGGCGGCGGACGACGACGGGGAGCTAGACCTTCCCGGGGCGGCGGACGACGGCAAGGTGCTCGGGGCGGAGCTCGATCTGGACCACGGCCGGGGGCTTGACATCGTCGTGTTCGAATGCCACGACAAGGAGCAGCTCAACTATGACGGCAGCGACGAGCTTTCCGAGGACAACGGCGACGCCGGCCTCTTTCCCGCGGCCCATGACCACTTTGGGGCGCTGGTGCCGCTGTTCGAAATGTTCCACTCGGAGAACTTTGATGACGCCCGGCTCCGAGAGCGCCGCAGCTCGTCGACCGAGGCGATTGATGGCAGCGCCGAAAGCGGGAGTGACTTGGCCAACGGACACGGGCTTCCGTCGAGGTTCCTGGAGCGCCACTCCTCTTTCGATTCTTCCGCTTCTTCCTCGTCCGTTGAGATAGAGGCCCGGGCCCGGTCTCCGGTTTCGTTCCCTTCTCTTATCGAGGCTATCGAGATCGACGGCCGTTCACCGGCTTCCGGTTTTCGCACGTCTATTGAGATCGAGGAGCACCGGCAGTCTCCGGGCTCTTCCTCCGATGGGATGTCGCTCTTTGAGATAGACGGCCGTTCGCCGTCTTCGGGTTCGTCCACCTTCATTGAGCGAGAGATGGATAGAGCGGCAGAGTTGGAAATGGTGAGAGAGACGGTGGAAGAGATTGAGAGAGAGATGGAAAGAGATGGCGTAGAAGGGGTAGAGACAGAGGGTGAGGACGTCTTCTGACTTGGCAGCGGTGACGTTGGTTGGTTGACTGGCGCCCCAAGGTAAGTCTGAAACGGCCATTTGGCATAGAGTTGGTGGGCTGCCAGAGGCGATAGACTCCATGGCCCAGGAGCCGGTGTTGCATAGCAACGATGATTGTTGAACTGAGCCCAGCCGCCCGTATTCCGCAGTATCGACGTTGACGCCCCCCCACCCCCCGCATTAAACTCAAATCCCCATCTCCTCATCGCTCTCCGCCCCCTCCCCCCCGCCATCCTCCTCCTCCTCCCGCCGCGCCGCCTCCACGCTCGCCCCAATCTTCCGCACCCCATCCACCACCGCCAGCACAAACCCCCTGCTCTCCGCCAGCTCCATCGCCCCCACCCCCCGCAGACTCATCAGCCCGCCCCCGAACCCCTCCAGCTGCGACGTGCTGCTCCGCATCTTGGCCGCCCGCACCTCGACCAGGTCGCGCAGCAGCCCGCGCACCTCGCCCGCGCTGGCCCCCACCCCCGCGACGTCGTCGCCCGCGTGCGCCAGCAGCGCCTCGGCCACCTCCAGCCAGTGGAACGGCAGGTAGCCCGCGGGCGCGTCGGCCGTGCATGAAGATGGCCGGAACGGTGGCGACAGCAGCACCTCGTGCGCGTCGTGGTGGTGGTGGGCGGCGGCGGCCTCGCCCGGGCGCGCGAGGCTGGCGCGGGCCGCGGGGGGCGGCGGGTCGGAGAATTCGGCGGGCCGCTCTTTGGTCTCGCGCAGGATGATCTCGGCGAGGGAGGAGGGGTGCAGCCACGGCGGGGGCAGGATGTTGGCGCGGCGCTGTTTCTTGAGGAGGAGGGCGAGCCAGAGGGGCAGGTCGGCGCGGTGGGGTGGGCGTAGAGTGGGGGTGCGGCCCTGTGTGTGCGGGGTTGGGGTTTGTTTAGTGATGATGATGGGTGGGGACGGGTTTTGGGGAAGGGGGGGGGGGGGGGGGGGGGGCGAGCTTACGCCGAGAAGGTCGATGCTTTCTAGGCGTTGGCGCGGCACGACGGTGACGAGCTCCATTTCGGCGAGGAAGGCCACCTCGTTCTGGGTGACGCCTGGTGGGAGTGGGAGCGCCATGGTGCGTGGTGGTGGTGGTGGTGCGGGTGCGGGTGTCGAGTGGACTGTCACCTCGTCATGTTTGTGTGGTGGTGGCTGCGGGCAGGTTGTCGCATTCGAGTGTCAATCGTGGAGACGCGCTGTTGAAAACGCGGGGCATTGCCGCTGCGGTTTGATGGCTTGGCGTTTTACAGGGCAGATGTGCCAAGGCGCTACGCAGTAGTGCTGGCAGGGTTAAAAGGTATTCCCATATGTATCCGTGAGTTTAACTTCCGATACGTCCATTATCATCGAGAGTGCCATGCATGCTCCGTCACCACTGCCATTTTGCCTGATGACGGGCAGTGAAATAAAAAGGAATGAGGCAAACAGGGCACCAATTGCCTCGCTCCACAGTAGATTTTGGTGGGGCCATCCACAAAGTGGGGTCGCCGGTCCGGGCCGAACGTCCCGGAGACCGTCCATCGCCGGCCCGGTGGACGGGGTGGGCACCTAATTAGCACCGGAACCAGTTGGTCTTGACATCTTGGGCAAGATAAGCCAAAATAGGTGCGAGATGACCAACGACAGACCGCGAAATCAGGGACGTCTGCCGGCCCAAGCCTTGTGCACCGACAGCATTGGGATTTCCAACACGTAGTGATCGATACGCCGCTGCAGCAGGATGCGGAACCAGACAATGCCTACGACACAATCAGGACACACCTGAGCCACGGCATTGAAATAAGAAAAAATCATAATTGGTCATCACAGTCATCACCAAATCACAACGTACCTAGTCACTTGAGAATAGCCTGTCTCCCACCCCTGAGACCCAGCCCGCATGTACCACGCAACCTTCCTCGCCCCGAGCAAAAAAATCGGCAAAAGGAGAAAAGGGAAACACAACCAAAAAGAGAAAAAACCAAAGCTGCAATCCAACACACTAGTTAAAAAAAGCCGCCTCTCCCACGTCAGACGGTCAGACCTACAGAATCAGATCCCCCCAACCCCCACTACCCCCTCCGCCCCTTCGTCTTCCCCGTCGGCACCCGCTGATGCTTCCGCGTCAGATGTCGCTTCAGGTGGTCGCTCCGGCCGAACGACGCGGCGCACCACGCGCACGGGTGGGTCGTGACGGGCACGCCCAGCGCGGCCGCCTCGGCGCGATGGTGCGCTTGGATGTGCCGGGTCAGCGCCGCCTGGTAGTCGTGGCCCTTGCCGCAGAGCGGGCACCTGACGGGCAGGGTGATCCGGCGGGCGAGGCGGCTGTGGGTGGGGCCCCGGGGGGTGTGGTTGTTAGGTGGCTGGCGGGACTTGGTGGGGGTGGGGGACTGGGTGGGGATGGCAGAAAGGGGAGACATACGCGGGAAGAAATGGGGTGTTCTTTCGTCGGCGGGCGGCTTGCGTTGTTGTGGTGGTGGTCTGTGGCGGTGACTGTTCGTGAGCCCCTGGGATGATGGGTGCTTGAGGGGCCAGCTCCGGCATGCCAATGGTGGAATTGCGCAGTGTGTTGGCATGAGCCGGTGGCGATTGTGACAGGAGCAAGTCCGGAGAGAGGCATGGCATGTTTGATGCGTGGAAGGAACTAGACACTTCAGAAAAGGGTGTCCAGGTAATATCGCCTGAGCTGATCGGGGATGAACTATCGGGGACCGAAGAGAAGGGAAGCTTGGGGGCATCCGGGTTGATGAAGTAGTCCAAGAAATCGATATTCACCAGGTCCAGCCCAGACTCTGATAGCGTTGAACTATTGGAAGTGGCTACCTCCTCCGGGCTCCGGTAGATAAAGTCTCCCCCACTGATGTTGTCATCCCAGGAGGGCCAGTCCTGGTGGCCAGGTTCATTGCTGAGTGCCTCCATCCCGAGCCGGAGGTAGCAGATGCGTACCACAGGGGTGGAAGCCGCGTAATTGTGTTGTTTTGGGTGGTTGATATTGTTGTTTTGTTAGGTTGGGGGTAACCCCTATCGCTTCGGGACACTTTATGCCGACTATATCCAGGTCGACCAATCTTCTATCGAGCCAGCAAGGTCAGTGTCCAGGGCAGTACAACAAGCGGCAATCGGGCTGGGAATATAGACGTACGGTATCCATGATACACGCGAGTGAGTGATCCGTCACCAATCTCCTTCCCCCCATCGCAATGACCAAGGACTCCCAAACTGCATTCTCAGCGTCTCGCCATCACTGCTTCCATCCCAATGTTCGATTCGAGAGCATACAGCGCGCAAGGCATCTGGCTGTCCGCAGCGGTCCTCTTGCATTGCGCTGGCATGCTCTGTCGGCCAAGTTCGAACTTGAGGCAATCCCAGCAGATGGTCTGACGGGTGTGCCGTCCAAATGCTTGTAGAATCATCACGATGGGGTCTGGGATGTGTATTAGTGTCTCGAACAAGCAGAAGGTCAGCCAGAGAAAACTCACAACTTTGTCCCGAACAGAAAAGAAGGTGCTTCGACTGGGAAAACAAAAAAAGAAGAGCTGAAAACACCCCGACACAACCCCCCAACAACCCCCGAGGTCAGCGATGCCCGGAAACAACACTGCATGCTTGCCCGTTGGGCCAGGGCAGCATGTGGCGGAGGGCTAAGCACTGTTTCCGGGCATCACTGACCCCTCCCCCGCACGGATTCACAGGCGTGTAGTTGAAACTGTTGAAAGTCGAAGGCAGACTTGGCCGAGAGGCAACCCCCCCCTTCCCCCCTGTCTCCGTGAGTCGGAGAATGTGTGTAAAGTATGTGAGAGCGTGAAAGCGTCAAGGACTGGTGTGAGGAAAGTAGAACAAGCCTGATGGTGGGACGGACACACTGATACATATTTATACTCTTGTGCAACCCCTCATAGGTACTCGGCCGAGACTCGACGGCCCTCGTATTTGCTGCAGGGATGTCAAGTACTTTTTGGTACTATTGGATCCTTTCTGTGATTGGGCATTTCGGGGGCCAGCACCTGCGACCTTCCATGGCTGGCTGCAGGTCGCGGCGGCCATCTGGCATTTGTCACACCACAGGGAGCATGGGAATGACGGAGTAAAGAGCCTTGATTCCTCTGACTATAGCGGTACGAAGATGGTTATCTACAGAGCAGGCCAGACGTGGTCCCGGGATCTAAACAGGGTCCCGGGGTCCTATCGGGCTCGCGGTAGTATGAAGCAGCTCGTGGTCATCACCATTCCCACCTCCCGTAACATGACAGTTTTACTCGCGCGACAGGTTGGGTGGTCTCTGTTACAGTCAAGATTTTGGATTTTGGCGCAAGCAGTCTGTAACATGTAACAGAGACTAGTGTTGGATATACCACAAAATAGACAGTCTCACGCAAAAATGGGCGAAGGTAGGTTGTTGTTGGCTACAGTGGTGATTCTTCCACTTGGCTGGTCGGATTGATTGAGTTGTGTGGAACCGGAATATACATAGGATCCTTCGGAGGATGATGCCCAAGACCCCTGTAAATGCCCAGGCCAGCCACAGCCAAATCTTTGGTGGGCGCGGCCTGAACCACCTGCAGTTTGAAAACACAGTAGAAAAGATGCTTGTTTTTGCTAAAGGTAGAGGGAGCCCCAGCGCCCAGATATAGGCAGCCAGAGGCCCCACTCGGCCACTATCTAATCTACCTATATTGATGGGGACACCACGATGGGTGTGTCAAGTTGCATACCGAGCCGCCCGCCCAAGCCTGGGCTATTTCCAACAACTAGTTCTGTGCACTGAGACTAGACCAGACGAACAGCGACAAACTGCAACAATCCAATTGCTCAATCGCGCAATTGTTAGTGGTCCATAAGATGGCCGCATCTCCGCCCTTTACCCCGCCAGCAGCAACACATGCTCAAGGAACAGCACCGCGCGCAGTGCGATTCCGACACCCAGCCTACCCCAGCTCGGCTCCCGACCTACTCGTGCTCATGGCCGCAGACGGCGACGGCGGGCTCGATTTCGACGTTGCGTTGACGGCCTGCTGCATCGTCGCCGACGCGGATTGGGACGATGGATACTTGGCACAACCCCTGGGCCGGGACAATCTTATTCAACGAGTCGACCGGCCGCAGGACGGCTCGCTGCGTGGACTCGAATACTTCTTCTGCCTCAGGGAACGCGGCCCATCATGTATACCTCCTCTCGGCTTCCCCCCTTCTCTCCTCCTCCGTCGCAATTTGTGAATCCTAGCTTGGCTCACCGTTTCCGTTCCCGTTGTAGTTAAATATCCCGTCATCCCATCGTTTCATCACTGGCGCTTCCCGCACGGCGGCGTCGACGAGAACGGCGCACCACGCGGCAACCTCCCGCAGCCGTGGAAGAGCCTACAGCTGCCCGCGTTCGTCCCGCCGCGCCCGACTCTGAAGGGGCCTGCCGCGGCCATGGATCGCGACATCACTTGCCGGGTGTCTGGCTATATGGATGGCGTTGAGAAGTCACACCTCGTTCCGGAAGGAGAAAGGCTTTGGTTTGTGTCGAACAGGATGGATAGGTAATATGGCTGTCATACTTTTTCCACCCCTTTTACGAAAGCATGGTTGTGCTATCGTTCGACTGCCGAACCCTGACAATTCGTCGGGTTGTAGGTACTGCCGACGGCCGCTAGAAGTATCAGCGATCAACGACGACAAAAATATCCTCGTCCTCCGCAAGGACCTGCATCATCTCTTCGATTCCCGGCGTTTCACCTTCGTGCCAAAGCGATTTCGCGCCTGCGCATCCGAGTCTGCCGAACTCGTCACACACGTTCTGCTACCGTCAGGCTCGCCCGAATTCGTGGGCCTGTACCACAACCGCTCACCCCAGCTGATCCGTGGCATTAGCGTCGAGTGCCTCTTCGCGCGCTTTGCCTGGTCCTTATTCACGGGCGAGCTTATCCCCTTTCTCCAGTCGGATCTCAAATACACCGTACGCCTGTGGGACAAGGCCAATGGCGAGGCCGAAACCCAAACACTCAGAGGACTGGATGTCAGATCTAGTGCTCAGGTCTTTGATTCCACGCGATCCCAGAGTCGGAGTGTCAGCCCCAAGAAACGGCCGCTTCCGATCCAGGGTGGCGGCCGGGTTGATGATAGCGATGGCTACTTGTCAGATGATAGAGATAGCACTAGCGATGAGCACGACCGCCATAGCTGCGACGAGTCACCAAGGGGTCGGCCCCGGAAGCGCCGCTGGGAGACTTTGGGGCATGATGCAGAAGTGCCAAGTTTATCGGCCTCGCTCGCGTCTACGACCCAATCCAGCCTTGTTAGCGGCCTAGAGAGGCATCTATCGCAACCTCTAACTCCCAAAGTAGAGGATACTACTACGTCTCTGGCGTCGTCGGCCGATGATACCACCGGGGGTCAGAAACCTGCAAAACGCATTCACATCGAAGAGCCGGGTGTAGAAAACTAGGCCAATGACAATAATAGTTTTTTGTTTCTTGCCTTTTTCATAACTGCAAGTTGTGAACTCGCTCGCCGCCCTGTTCCATGGGTATTTGTGAGAACCTCTACTTCCCTCTGTATCACGCAGATGTCAGGACTAGTCATCGAAATACCAACTGCAACAAGGAACCGTCCAATCGGCCAGACGACCGGCATCGATACGGAGGGCAGGGCACGCTGCAGTCAAACGCCCAACTGCCCATTTCCCCCTCGTTGATTACAATGTCGGCGTAAGTAGTATCAGTGCTCAGAACTAGGTGGGGATACATGCCAAAAACAATCTGAGCATTGAGACTAATTGGTTATGTTCTTGTTCGCTAAGTTATCATCTATGCCGCCACCCTCCTGTTTCTGCTACCGATACTCGGGCCCAATGCATGCTTGGTACTATTATTCGCTGGTACCGCCGTATCGCTGGGCTCCTCGTTCCCGTTGTTTGAGCATCGAAGACATCTAGTGTGCCGTACCATTCATCCGGGGATACCGCATCTCCGTCAATGTTGGTTGCTGTGACCTCCTCAAGACCTCATCGGAAATCCTTTTCATGAACAGCCACGGTAGTTCCCGAACTAGGTCGTTTTCGTCCGCCAGGATGCGCTCGCTCTCAAAAAGGAACCGGTCCCGAAAGATGGACCATAGCGTTTGGTCCCGAACGTTTTCCCGTCTAGGTCGCGGGAAATAGGGATCGTTGCGCAAGAAGCACTCGGCAGCATGGATAACACCTCTCGCGTCCATCGAGAGCCGCCGACAACGGTCAAAGTCGAGCACCCACAGGACGTGATCACCCATCCTGTTGGAATGTATTATCTCGGCCTCTGGCTGCAGAGACACAAAATTGCCAAACGGCCTAGGGTGGGCCAGGACAAACTCGACGCCCTCCGCATCGATCCGGGCCGACCAAAGCAGAAAGGCCAGCGCCTCGGCCATGGCAACGGTATATCGAGTCACTTCGAGGTCGAGCATCTCAAACTGGTCGACGTGTAGTACCATGTTGCGCAGAGTGAAGAATCTCGGCGGCGGGAGGAGGTGAGGCCCGACTTCTCCTCGGGTTGAAGGATCCTCGAGATCGGTTTTGCGCCGTCCAAGGTAGGGCCGAACCAGACAATGCTGATTCCTCGAGTCATTTCGGACCGTGTCTTGGATCCCTGGGGGAACGAATGTTTCGACGAGTTCGTACCGGGCAAAAAAGCTCCAGCCTGGAATCTTTTCGGATACGAGGGAGTTGCAGTCCCCGTACAGCGGAGGAAACCTGGGTATTAACAGGTCCGACACATTCTCTCCGGCCGCAAAGTAGTGAAAGCTTATGGGGATCGAGAACTTGGGCGCCGAGACTTGATTGCCATACTGCACGAGTGCCGCAACAACGTGCTGGTTGGTGGCAAACTCGTTCTCGAGCGACCCCTGCCCAGGCACATCCTCACGCTTGATGACGAACTTGGATAGCGACGGATGTTGACTTGACCACACACTGCTGATGCTACCCGCGCCAATTCGTTCGATGCTCAACGGCAGTGCCGACGGTAGTATCGGCGGTGGGCTGTAGATGGGAGAATCGAGGGTGCCCTCGGTGGCCGTGTAAGCCGAGTCGAAGTCGTCGTTAGGGTCCCTAGAGCTCGCGGAAGAAGAAGTGTCATAGTGATAGCCATTTCTAGCATAGTAACTTGAAGCCATTGTAGGGTTTTCTGTAGGGTTTTCTATAGGGCGGATGGAGGTCGAGATTGGAGGGTCCAAGATACTCGTCGGAATTCGTGATGAAACCCAGCCAGCTGCCTGGGAGTTCTTGGTGAGTTGAGCCTTGGCCCACTTCGTTGGTCTC
Source organism: Trichocladium antarcticum (assembly GCA_033297235.1). Lineage (NCBI taxonomy): Eukaryota > Fungi > Ascomycota > Sordariomycetes > Sordariales > Chaetomiaceae > Trichocladium > Trichocladium antarcticum. The sequence goes on along the minus strand of MU853432.1, from coordinate 159,490 downwards.
TCGGCAGGCCGGCGCCCGCCCGTCGTTCTGCCAGGAGCGACTCTCCCCGGAGGTTATGCATGGTTCCTGCGCGTCGTTCGAGTCTAAGCAGTGAGCCTCGTACTAGAAAAATGAGTTGCTGCTGGAATTCGAATCACCGTGCAAGAACTATGCATAATTATACTCGCAGGTAAAGTACAAAGAATACCCAGAAACAGCAACAACCAGACAATTACACGAGGCCGCCCTGTAGGTAGGTAGGTAGTGAACGAATAGATACGTCGAATCAGCCATCAGGACCCTGTTGCTCTTGCTTGTCCTGGGTTGCAATTGGCAGTCTTGGACCTTCCTCCCCAAACCTTTCACTCTTTTACATGTCCCAGACTGGCACACCTTGTGTGTTGTCAACGTTCAGAAGGATGGAAGGTATGACAGGAGGTCCAATCAAATAAGTTTGCCACCTGGTGGTCCGGCCCGCAATCACCGGCGCCTCCATCCGTCTTCATTTGCATTTTCATACAATTCGGCATTGGCCAAAGACTGGCAGTATTAGGGAAGAAGCGGATACTCATTTTATTGAATCTTGAGTCTCTCACAGTCGGGATCGTGTGTTCATAATCCTGGTATTAAGAGCTATCACACTTCATGATACAGTATATTTCGACTCTGAGCATTTGATCCATGTCACCCCTTTCCGATGAATATCGGGTGCCCGCCAAAATGCTAGAGACAGCCTTCCGTGCCTCCATCTCTGATGTGAGAGGTTCCGATCTAGTCCTGGCGCGGTGCTGGCGATTCATTGGACTCGGTGGTTTCCAGCTCCCAGTTTTCCATGATATCTCGATCGCTTTGGGAGTCGGTCGAGGTACCGGCACGGTAACGGTAACGCAAAGAGGCCGGTGATGCAGCCTTTCGAATAGCCGCGGTCGGTGTGTGGGTCTGGCCTTGTCCAGCGGCGGAGTTGGCGCCTTGGATGGGTGGTCCGTCGACCTTTCCGGTAACGATCATCCGCACAATCTCGTGGACCCAGCAGGTAAAGAAGAAGATGAGAAACAGGCTGTAGGACGCCACAAGGGCGCCCTTCTTCCCGAGCAGCCGATCCAGAAACCGGCTGAAGAAGCCCTGGCACGGACCGCAGCTGTCGTCCGAGTCGTCGCTGTGTTCCGGGCAGTCGTGTTCGAAATGGTTTCGGAACGACGGATCGAGACCGCAGAGGCCTTTGGCGACGTAGACATCCCGGAACTCCTTGTCGTAGGTAAAGCATACCTGGTACTGCCCGTTCTCAGACGGCACCATGATCGGCCATGCTGGAATTTTGTTGCCGTGCCGGTCTTTGTCCGGTAGAACCCCGTTGATGGAAAGTGGTTGGCAAAATATACCGGGGGCCAGTGGCGGCAGAGGCACAATGGAATGGACGTCCCACGACAGTGCCATTTTTGAGGAGGATGGGAGATGGTGGCGTAGGGGAAAGGTTGAAGTGAAGCTCCGCGAGAGTTTTGGAGTGGGCTGCGGGCATGAATGATCGGGGTGGGACAAGTTCTAGTGGAAAGGTACCTGTATTGGGAACTTCCAAACTGCATGCGTTTACACACCGTGACACTTGAGTTGCGTCATGAAAAGCTTGTTTACGAATATGGTCCGGGTGATAGATTGGCAGTTTGGGATCCACCTCCGCTTCGAGCTTGCGATTGCTAGATCGGACGAAAGCCCGTGATTTGGAGTTTAAGGTTACCTTGGAAGTACTTATTAACATGCATCGGTACCCGAAGGATGAGATGCGACGGTTCGGACTGTGCTTTGCCTTGACTCCGAAGCTGGATTTATCCATTCCGATGCAGATATAGGGGACGGTGAAACCGGCTCCTGCTGCCTGTCCGCGACATCAGCTCGGCGTTTGTCCAACACTCCCCACAGCCCAGATGACGGGTATGAAACGACCAGAAACTCGTCGGCCACGGAACCCCTTCCCGCCATTGCGTAAGCCCGGAAGCCCCAGCCGCCTTTCTCAGCCCCAGTAGCCGTCCTTCCACAAGTCCTTCCGATACCCCTCCGTCAACCGTTCATCCGTCCCATACAGCTCCTGCCACCCCACGAACCCCCGATCCAGCACATACACCTTCTGCTCCCCCGGCGCCCCCGCATCCCCCTCCCCGTCCCCATCCTCCTCTACACCCTCCTTAGCCTTACTCTCCCGCTCTGTGGAAGAAGCAAGGACCCGCTCCCGCTCGCGCAGATACCGCAGCGCCGCGGTCGGACCCCGCTGCTGGGACAGCGCGCAGTGGAAGACCACCTTCTGCTTGTCCTGCAGCTGATGGACCAGGGCCGGCAGCATGGCGTCAAACAGGCGCGAGGGTATGTTGCGGGCGCCTTTGATGTGCCCGCCGATGTAATCTGGGAAGGGGGGTTAGGTATGAAGTAGTGGAAATGGAGGTAAAGGGAGGTGACGCGGGGGTGCATACCATCGTCCCGTACGTCGATTATGGCTATGGTGGGGGTGGGGCCGGCGACGTCCGTGGCGGCTTCCGCGGCGGGTTCTACGGCGGCATCTTGGGCGAGAAGGATTTTGCAGAGGGAGGATGCGGAGAGGCGGTGAAGGGTGTTGATTGTGGCCATTGTGGCCGTTGGCGAAAAGAATGTATGTTAGGCGGATTGAGTGAGCTTTATCCGATTATATGGGGGGAGACGACGGCTCCTGGCGGCCTTGGAAAGGTGGGGCCAAACCGTCCGGGGATGGTAGCTGGCTGGCAGCTGGCAAAGAGATGCTTGGCAGCGCATGATTGATGTCTCGTCTGGCCAAAACTCAGCATCATAACATCAAACCTCAAACCTCAAACCTCAACTTTCTCACTTTTTGCCCGGCTCTTCACAGCAATATCCTTGCGCATGCGCAAAGCGCGAGTCATTGTGGTCGTAGACCAAGCTGCGCAAACCTGACTCAACCAGAACCTCTGAACCTTGGCTGCGGAATCAGTAGCCTCGAATGGCCGCCGATATGATTGCCGTGAAGTCTGTTTCAGTAGCCGGAGGCCAGGCTGAACAGGCCTGTTGCCCAGCATTTCTTTGCCGAAGGGTGACAGCTTGGTCGTCGTCTGAAGTCCATGCCTTTAGCAAAGTACAAATTCGATGCCTTAGCGGCATTTGACACAGTCGCGCGACCCACTCCCGGAGGCAAATCCAACCTGGAGAGAATCGAATGGCGATGCCGATTCAACCTCGTCGCCGCTTCCCCGATTAAGTGACCCGGTCTGAGCGGGTATCCTTGGCTTCATGGTCTAGCTAAATTCTCGATGGTGTCAGCTGGGCATACAAAGTCCCCATGTCCCCGTTCATCTGTTCTTCACTTGTTGCTGGTACGTGAGCCAAGCTTTCGATGGGGTGGTTGCTAAGCATCCGGGCTACACAATGACACAAAGGCGATTATGGCTGCGGAGCCTGAGATCCGAGCTGAGAGGGAGTCTCGCGGAAGCTTCCGTGGCCTTCAACATCAACGCGAACTTACCGCATTACCAATATTGTTTCCAGCATCTCCGCGCCATGTCCAATGGCCGCTGACCCGGGCCAACCCCTCGAGCCCTGTGATCCTGACCGTGAAAGTCTCCTTGACTCCCTCAGCTCGAGTTTTCCTTCGAGGCAAGCACATTTCTGACCCTCTTGGTTGTCGAGGCCTCGGCATCTGGCGCTTTCTCGGTTTTCCCGCCGTTGAAGCGTCGGCTGCGAGCGCAGTGTCTGCCGCGCGGAAGTCTGCGGCGACCAGCATCAGTTGAACTCTTGCGACAGAAATTTATCAGGTGAGTGTTCGAGGAGTGCCTAGTGGTAGCTTGTGCTGGACCTTCAACTAACCCCATCTCCTAGGAGCAGACGCCAGCTAGGAGAATGGCTGGAACCATTCCTACTCCTATTGCTGCCATAGCGATCGTGGTTTCCGCCGCCGGCTCATCTTTACTTTCTCTCCTCATCCTCTACCTGTTTATGCGCCGCCGCAGGCCGAAGCACCGTGCGCACGAGGAGGAAACACAAGTCAGCACCGCCGCAGATCGACCGACCTTGAGTTATGCCGTCAAGGAGCAACCGAGTCTCACAAAACCATTGGTCCCATCGCCTCAAGAACAGCGCCAACGCCGTGAACGAACAATGACCAACGCGATCATTGTGCCAGCAGGGCTACCACGACCACGAACACAGCCATCTCCTCGCGCTGAAGAGCCGAGGGGATTCATCCGAAGGACACAATCTGCACGCACCGAAACAGGGAGACCATCCAACCGGAGCACAGCATCCTCTCCTCTTACGGATAGCGCTCAACGGGTATACGCCGACATCCTTGCCCAACCTCTCGAGCATGTTGCCAGCCCGCCTTCCCCGGAACCAGCAGAGCCCACCCCGGCAGCGAGAAGGGATGATGTTGGGTGGCCTTTATGCACCAAACAGGATGTTTGGCTCTGAAGAAAGAGTTGGAGTTGAGGGATACCTCGAGAACAAGGAAAGGGCGCTCGGAGTTAGACGTGGGCTGGGTACCACACAGGAGGGCTAGAGTCGACGGGTTTGAGGCAGGACATGCTTTTTCCAGATACCGGCCGACATATTATACCCATCACGAATATGGTCCTGCGCCAATGACTGATGGCCAGGACAACGCGGCGATGAACGCAGCAATAGCAATGACTCTCTTCAAATCCGGCAAGTACCTATGCCGCGACCGAACCAAGAGGGGATGGAATGGGAAAGGGACATTGTCTGGCCTGGTGCCACAATGGATGTGAGACACTCGAGCGTACGTCTGCCGCCGCAGCCGTTGAGGCGCAACGAGCCAGCGTTCTTGGACAATCAGGGCACGAATGGGCTGTACATGATTCGCAGCATGGAATACGAGGCAACCCAGCAGCGGAGTATCGACGAGGCCAACCCCAGACCAATCCCTCGCGGCACGCCAGACTCAGAGACGCAATCATCGTTTAACAGCGCTCTGTGTTTCGCCAAGATCTGCATCACCCCATGTCCATCGGACCTCCTATCCCCCCCCCCCACCCCATTCGGGTCCGACTCATATCCAACGTTCAGGTCTGGTTCTCTTTGCGTCGTAATTGTCCTTTATTCGCAGAACACCCAGGATCGGTGGTGCTTATCCGCACCCAGGTGACGACCTTGTCACATTTCGTGCTATGTACCATAAGGCGCCACCCTACTCTGGGAAAACGGTCTTAGGTATAGTCTTGGCCAATCAAACCGATCTTCGAAATGAGGGACGATTTTCACAGTACAGGACGGTCACCAGGGCCATTTCTGCAGCGCACGGCCATTTTCCACAGAAAACTGTTTTGAAGTGGTAAGGTGGGTCCCATTCGAAGATCGTTTTGGACCGAGAGAGCGTTTTAGAGCGTTTTCACACTAAAGTCGTTTTCCGCCGAAAAACCGTTGTCATGTAAAATCAGCCCCTAACTTCTAAACCATTTTGAAATGAAGATCGTCTTACCTTTCAAGCAGTCTTGCAGTATCAAGATCGTCTCTATAATAGAAGACAGTCAGTATCGCGAAGCTCATCTTAACCACGAGTTTACTATACCTAGAAATAATCCCTTAGCGGCAGACCGTCTTCTATAGCAGACCGTCTTCTATAGCAGACCGTCTTCTATAGTAGACCGTCTTCTATAGCAGACCGTCTTCTATATCTAGCGATCTTGTATTATATTAGGTCGAGGACATCATAATCACAGACTTTTCACAACTAGCATTTAGCCACAAGGTTGGAACGCAAGGCGATAAATTTAAGCAAAGCAAAAGAAAGGCACTAGCGATAAACATAAGCAACGCAAATAAAAGGCACTCAACTACTGCAACCGCCGTCCGCCATACCCCTCTAGCATCATCCTTACTCCGAGTCTATAGTGAAAAACTCATAGTAAATAGCTTGCAGCTATATAAAAACCGGCCGATTTGTCTTCTCTATAGTACATAGTGTCTCGCGTATAGTATACCGGAAGTCGCATATATCCTCAGTCAAGTACTTGTCTCTATTAAAGAACCCGTCGATAGCTTTAAGCTATAGGTCTCCTAGCTCTGTCTCCGTAATAGCATCACCCGGATCGTCGGCGTCAAGTTCACCGTCATCTAACGAAGCTTTAGCATCCGTATCCTATATATCGGTATAGTCCAGGTCGCCCTAGCTATCGGTGTCTAGGGTATCCTGGCTTTCCTCGATGTCCTCGCTATCCAGGTCTATAGGGCCATCCTCGTTGTCCAGGTTATTATAGACATCCTTGTTCTAACTGTCCTTGTCCTAGTCGCGCTAGGAACGCTGGATGCACTTATCGAGGGTAAGCTTGCTACATTATACTACTATAATATATCAGTAACTGTAAAAAGTAAGTAAGGGTTACCTAGGCTTACTAAGTAGGTCTAACTTGAGCTTCCTCAAGCTACTACAAGTCATTCTGCTTTTCACAGTTAGCTACCTTGCTTTCCTGGATTTAGCGACTGCTTAGGTTAGCTCCTAGTCGCCATCCAAGGCCCCTATACCTTAATATATTAGTGACTGTGAAAAATAGGTAAATAAGGGTTGCCTAGGCTTACCTAGTAGGTTTGACTTGGACTTGCTCGAGCTACCGCAAGCCGCTTTGCTTTTTACACTTACTTACTTCGCTTTAGTCAGTTTAGCGATTGTTAGTTCCTCGTCGTTTTCTTCCGAGGTCTCTACTACCGCGCGTTTCCCTAGGGTAAATATTAGCTAGTATGAAAACTCAACTATCAAGCGGCTTCAAATACTCTTTTTAGTGACGCTAACACCGGGGTTAGCATCCCTCTCGTCGGCTAGGAGTTTAACGACTAGTCGAAGCCGTAATTTCTTAGGGGGCTCAAAGTCTTGCAGGGTAATCCGTCGGCCATCCTCTATCTCTACCTCGGCCAAGAATCTCATCATCACCTCCGTTGCTTCTAGATAGGCAGCTTTCTATACAGTCCAGGCTCTACCTGTTACATTCTCGCCGATATTCGCCTTATCCTAGTTCTTAAGCGAGAGCATAAAACCATAAACATCTCGTAGTATCGGACTACCTACGACGTCTCTAATGCTAGGTCCGGCTACGCCGTCGGGTAGGTTTTTCACAGCATTGTACCACTTCTTAACTAAGGTCCGAAATAACCGACTAAACGAGTTCTCCCTACTTACGTATTTATCGTCGTCGCTACTCTTAGTGGCCTTGCTCCCTATATTGTTGTTTTTAGCTATCCCAAGTGTTAAAAAGTTAGCAAATTAGAAATCACTAGTAGCGAAAGAGGTTTCCCTACCTAGGGCTCAACTATAAAAGAAGAAGCTTGCTATACAGAAAAAAAGAGAGCAGGTCAAGAAGAAATTAGTATATAAATAGAGAATCTGGGGCAGCGTGTTAAAGAGAAAGTAGTTAGGCGAAAGTAGTCGGGAGAAAGTAGTCGGGAGAAAGTAGTTGGGAGAAAGTAGTCGGGAGAAAGTGGTCGGGAGAAAGTAGTCGGTCTACAAATAGAGAATCTAGGGCACCATGATCAAGAGAAAGTAGTCTACGAATAAAGAAGGAATGATCGATTCTTACCCAGTACCAGATAATAAAAATCTCTCGTTCAGTCCTATTGTAAAAAGCCAGGTTGTTAATATAGAAGCTATATTATACAACAGTGCCAGTATAGCCACCATAAATCACCGATATCCTCTATAGTTACAAATTATTACTATAGCAAGGTCCCAAGGTTTCACACTATATCCTGGATTCTAGATTAGCTAGCGACAGCGGAAGTGAAACATCTCGCGATAATGGAACTCACCTCCTCCCCAAAGCCCAGTATATCGACAGCATAATCAACAGCAAGGTCTCAGTCGGTTAGGATATATATATCATCATCGTCGTCAGGATAAGCAAACACCCGTTCGTTCTTCTTGGCTCGCTTGGAGGCTCGTAGCTTAATATATCCCACGATATTAGTCGGGTCGGGCCGGTATAGCTGGATATTCTTGGAGTTGCATAGCTTTTTGTACTAGTCAATGAATGACGGACGGTCGTTGTTGGACAGTCGCTTTGAGTTTTTATCGGCTTCGTAGTCAACGACTAGCTTTACGCAGCTTACAAGCTCAACGAACAGGACTAAGGGTGTCAGATATCCAGAAGCTTTTTACAGTTAACTTGTTAACTTACTCTTGCACCATTTCTGGACATCCGTACCGCTCCTACCCACGTCGATATAGTCCCGGGCAAAGTCGAATACCTCGACGAATAGCTATGGGCTATACCTCTCCTTCATCTCGTCCCTAATGCTCCTCAGGTTATAGCAGTTCTTGAACATAGTGCTCTCTATACACAGTTTCTTGTTCAGTACCTAAGGACGTTAGCTATATCTAAACAGTAAGTGGCTTTTCACACTTACAATAAGGTTGTTAATACTCCGTAGTTACTAATTACAGCAATTGCCCATGATCCTCTCGGCGGCATACTCGCGGACGTAGTCGGAATTGCTACCTTCAATATCGTAGAGGTAATACTTAACAAGCTCTTCCCGAGCGTCGTCTATCAAGTTAAGGAGGAAGGTAACCCGCAGTTAGTACTCGATCGACTTTATACGTACGTAGATAGCCTGCTTCGTTTCCTTCTATAGCGCTGGTGTATATTTACGCTTTTTGACGAGGACGTCTACTCGCTACGTCGTTCCAGCTTCGGTCTAGAGCTACTACTATAAAAATTATTTAGCTATTGGCTCGTTAAGGCAAAAAGTAGTCTCTTAGTACCTAAAGCTACTACGTAAATGTAGTAAGGTCTAGTATCTTGTCGGGGACATATATAACTACAGTAGTCACTATATCCAGCGCAGCCCCGTTGCTAACCGGCACGGCCCCGTTACTAACCGGCGCGGCCCCGTTGCTAACCGGCGCGGCCCCGTTGCTAACCAGCGAGGCCCCGTTACTAACCAGCGCGGCCCTATTACTAACGAACAGCTCGTCGTTATCGTCGTTATTGCCGGCCCCTCTTGTATCGCTTAGGGCGGTACCCTAAGCGCTAGCTTGATCATTGCCCTATATATCTATGATCCTAGACACTTAGGAGCCAGGCGGCGTACCCCTCAACTCCGGGTTTAGTGTGAAATTTGCTAGGGTTGTACTTATAGCTACGGTCGTTAATAATAGGAGGCCTGGTGTATTTTTGCTATTGCAGCGGTATCTGATCGAGTGTAAAAAGAAGAACTATAGTAGGCGGGATACGCGAAAATGCAATGTAATTCTAGGCGAGCAAGTAACGATATAGGAAGGAGCGAGCAATAAATTTTCAAGATATCGAACCTATACACAACCAAGATCTCTTTTGTAAAACTTCCACTAATTTAACACAAACCTCATTTTTCTATTGTAACTGGCGACATTGAGAAAATATATAGCGCGTTACCGACGAAGACCGCTCTCTTAAATTGCAACTAGAAGTCCCTAAGCGGCTACCTAAGGATCCAAACGAGTTCGCTATTGCCTAGAAGCGCCGGAAGGATACCAAAGCCAAAGTCAACGCCGAAGCTAAGGCGATACAGACGTAAGAAGAAGATCGAGCAGAGCGAATTGGCCCTGTCGAAGATTAGTTGTATAATGCTGAGTTTAACGATAGAATCGAATTTCCACTAGACATTCCAGTCGACCAGGAACTAAGCGGAATCGCCGAGTAGCCGTTAGCTATCTCCGATACTTTAACAACTATGAAAAACATCCAGGATAAGCTTGCGGAAGCCAAGCACAGCGAGCATATAGCACTGCCGATTGATAAACCTCCTTCTAAGCTCCTCGAAAACCTCTCCCCGCCAGAGATACAAGAAGATATCGGGTTCAATAACCCAATAGAGCTAGGATCCGGGCTACAAGGCGACAGTGTTAACCAGACAGAGCTCTTAGAAGACGAAGATTCCGAGTTTTCACAACCAATCCACTATACGCCCAAGCGGCTCGACATATCCCCATTTATACTCGCATTTACGTTGTAGGAGAAGAAGCATAATATATCTCGAGCCGCCCATTCCTAGCTCCTCAAGGTCCTTCGGCTTGCAACGTCCTTAGATAACTTTCAGTCTATTCCCTAGCGGAAGGATACATTATCACGACAGCTAAGAAACGTTCTCCCTTTGTCCCTACTACAACAATCGACAGTCAAGTTAGATCAGATCCAGATAGGGTCAAGGACTCGTCCAGATACAACAGTGTTAGCGTTCGACATAGAGAATCTAGCCATAAACCTCCTCAGCTCAGCTAGAATCTCGGACAAGGTATATCGTAGGTTTGCCCAAATCGTTAAGGGCCCTGTCACCGAGCCCTAGCAAGCGCAGTAGTAGGGAGAAAGCGTACGGTCAACCAGCGGGAGGTTCCTCCAGTATACCGATAGTAGTCCGATACTCCCGTCAGACTTCATCTACTAGAGGTGTACGTCTAACAGGCTAGTACATCCCTATATGTTAGACCGGTGTAGACATCACTATATAGGAAGAGTGCGGTATTGTAGCGTTAACGGAACTACAGGGTACCCTCAGAACGCAGTTGTGAAAATCCAGCGGGTATTTCGGACATCTAAGCTCCTAGTCGAATAGTATATAGCAATAACTAGTATAACTTCGGCCGGCATTAGCCTTAAGTCGGTAGAGTTAGTAATAGAGGTTAACAATGATTTTTCACACTACCTAAGCAACGTTTCCCGTTACATCCCTAGGGTTATTCTCGACTACAACTTCAACACTACCGATTCCAACCACCAACCTTTAACAAGCCCATTCGTCATCCGGTATATTTTCGACGCTGCTACCGGCAAACCTAGACCAGTACGCTTGACTTCGCCTCATCGCGCCAAGCTCGAGATTAGAAGCTAACCTCAAGGGCGGGATACAATCATCGCCAACTTCGTTAGGCCTAACAAGCTGTCCTTGCCCTAGGCTCTCTTCTACGACGCGTTTGGTCTATACAACAACATGTACCGGGTAACAATAGGATTTTACCTTACAGGGCTTTTCTTCGAAGAATAGCTCCGTAGGAGGAGGGAAGGAATTTTCCTACTTACACTTGGACCGTATACCACCGATCTCGGCGACATCATCCGCTCGTTATTTCATATAAGGAGCCTGGACTCTAGGAGAACGCTTCGAATTAGGAATCGCGATATCTTCGTTTGTAGCTTCGTCGCCTACATTACAGGTGACATACCCTCTTAGGCCAAGCTAAGTAGCGCGAAAGGCCACCAAGCACTCCTCCCTTGTCGGAACTGCAATATCCCCGTCAACCAACGGTCGAACCTGGAGTACGACACTATCAACAATGGCCGGTACTATATACAGCATTTGGACAACATTACGTTTGTCTATAGGCTCTCCTCTAAACGAGCAAAGGAAGAGGTAGAGAAGAGGCTTAGTATTGTCTATAGTAGAGAGCTAATAGCTAACCTTACTATACTTTTCCTAGCTCTAGATATTCTTCGATCCCGGCCGATTGACGCCGCCCATTCCGAATTTGCTAGCATCGCCCGTGTAATACTAGACACGCTATTTATACCAGATAGCCTCCTCCTTGAGTTAGCCCGAAATAAGCTTACTAAAGTCTATTAGAATTTCACATTCCCTCCTAGATAGGCTAGTCTACAGAACCCCAAGACATATCGAGGCTCTTACAAGATAAATAAACATACCCGGAGTTCAGTTCTTACGCCTATTATTCTCCGCTACTAGCTTTAGCCTCATTATATCCGACCTAATCTCCACGAGCTTCTTGTCCGCTTCGCGCCCTAATTCCTCGATATATCCACCCGGTTTTCCTATAACTTAGCTACTGTTAAGGCGTCCAACTAGGTCATTGTAGCATTCTGGAGTTTCATACTATCAGTCCTCGCAATCTTTAGCAGAAACGTTACTAAGCTATTAAAGCAGTTCTCTAGTATCACTATCTACAGGCGAAAGGCTATACAGTTCCTCTTCTATGTCCTTGGCGAAGCGAAAAGACAGGTAGCAAACCGAAGCGAGGAAAAGAAATAGAAAACCAACACTTAGAGGCTTAGGGCTAAGAGTCAGCTTCCGCTACCAGCAGCGGCTACAAGGTTAGCGGCATTTCCTGGCTAGTCAGTTTTCACAGTTGCTCTAGCGACCTTAATCCTACTACCTCCGCTACCGTTAGTAATTTCTATTACATTAACAACCCGACAACGCAAGTCGCATAAGCAGAGGTCTAACGAGTACCTAAAGATAAAGGGCCTACCAAATATCCACCAAATTCTACATTTACTAGCGGACGACGCTAAATATAGCTATCGTTTAACACTTACATTCACTAGCGAGACGAAGTATAAGTAATCGATCGAGAAATCGCTACTAAAGTCATTGTTCTCCTGCTAATTTCACACTTAGGGACTATATCCGTAACATTCTAGCAACAAATAATCGCGATCCTACGCCGACGCTCATTAACCGAGAAAATGAACGGCAGGCCGTATCGTTTGCCTTTACTAGCTGCTTCGAAGACCGATTTCTAGATATTTATCGCGCATTTCACACTCTCCGGCGTAACTGTCCTACGTTAGCCGCAACATACGACCTATACTACAGCGAGGATCTAGAAACCAACGAGGATTGCTCAATGCTCGAAGTTACCGCTAATCCGCTTTACCGACGACCGCTTGCGCTATACGGTCTATCTACAACATACGTTAAAAGCCAGAGGGATATTCTACTTCAGGTACGTAGCCCAACCTAGGACGAGCATTTTTCACAACTGCTTCAGGTAGCGCTTACGAAAGACTACCGCCGGCTATTAGTTATGTCGTAGGGGAGGAGCAAATTCCAATAGGCGGAAAAGCTGTCGTTTGGAATCAGGTAGGTAGCTATTCCTCTTGTATACCGAAAATAAGCTAATCAATATTATATCCCAGGGAAGCATCAACTAGGAGGGTTTTTATAGTCGGCAATTTTATCTATATCCTTAGCTATAACAGGGACACTACGGCGATTGCACGACTCGATAGCATCTTTACATTCCTCCTTACCGGCACTATATATCTCTTCGTAGTAGTTACTTACACAAAGGCTAAAACCAGCTTTCCATAGAAGGAATTCATTCTCGAATGCCTAATCCACTAAATTACAGAGCGGCGCGAGATCATTAGGCTCCCGCGTATCGGGATTGATCGTGTCTAGATGGTTCTACGGACAGAGAAGGGCTCGTTTGTACATATTGACTACGATATTTACTTTATTTAGCTAAGTATTCTACTCCCAACGTCGTATGAAGGTGCAGTATTTTCACAGTTAGTCTAGTCGAACGCAGCTAATTGTACCAGATCCGTCGATCCTCCTATCGCTGAATGCCTTCCCGACGTCGCATAAAGGTATAGTATTTTCACACCTGGTCTGGTCGAACGCAGCTAATCGTACCAGATCTGACAGTCCTCCTGTCGCCCGACGCTCACGGGTTTCGCCTACGCAACAACAGACCAAATAAGTCCTCCCACCCTCGCACGAAATCTTCGTAGCGTTAAAAACTAACATTTTATTTTCATAGTTCCCTAGCTAAGCGATAATCCCAACCGAACTAAGCAGCAGCAGTGTTTCCGCCCAGCAGTTAAGTAAGTTGTCCACCTGTCTTCCTACCTCGAGGTCTTTTCACACTCCAGCGCTAACATTAGCTTCCAGGGCAGGCCGTTAGAGGATTGCACTGTTTCGGTAAGTTGACATCCCAATTGCCACCGCGCCGACTCGTCTAACTGAACCCATTCAACTTAGAACCGCAGCGAGCTCTATACGACTCCGACTTCTACCAGTCCGACCACCCCATTACCAAGTCAGATATATATATACCGTCCTCTCCATAGCCGGGCTAGGCAGGAGGGCGGGCGGGCGCGGGTGCGCGGGCGGGTGCGGGCGCGCGGGCGGGTGCAGGCGCGCGGGCGGGTGCGGGCGCGCGCCCGGGCGGTAATTGCCAGATCGATCTATCAATTGCGTCTCCCACTACAACCACTGTCTCTAACCCAGAGATTCTTTTAGTGTAAAAACAGTTCCACAGAAAGAGACGATCCTACGAGCCACGGACCGTTTTGCTTCTAGAAAACAGCCTCTATTAGCTAAAACAGCCATATTAGCAGTCTTATAAGCAAAACTATTTTAGCCGATAGGGCCGTCACGTAAGGCGGTGAGCGTTTTGAACGTAACACTGTTTTCACAGTTAAAGACGGTTAGCTAATCAAGATGTTTCGTAAGCAAGACCATCTCAGCTAGCAAGATCTAATTGATTCGAAAATGCTCTAGGTAGTATAAGACCATCTCACGCACAAAACTCGGTCGGCTGAAAACAATACTAAGATAATCTTTGGCACAAAACGCTGTTGGCATCTAGGGATTGTCGCCAAGACCGTTTTCCCAGAGTGCGGTGGCGCCTTATAGTAGGTAGTTGGGAACGGGGATGGGTGGCAGGTGGGGACGACTCCAGGATTGTGTTTCAATGCCGAACACTTGTGGACCCCGTCCCTATGCCATTGCAAATAAGGCTGGGCTAGAGTATCTTCTCTATATATGATACTACAGCTAGGTTTGAAAAAGTGCGGTTATCACGATAGTCTTTTTTGCAGGTGCATCGATCTTTTCTTAACAATTTGGTAGTACAGCCTGCTTATTTGCCCGTTGACACTAACATTGCAAGGTACATGGTTGTTAGTGATTTATAGTTAGCTGTTAATTTTTCGCCAAGCCTGCTACGCTCTCCTACTACGCTCTCGTATAGGTATGTAAATTCTTCCGCTGCGAATTTCTCTCCTGGGATTTTCCTTCTGCACATTATTTACCGGCCCTACCGTTACATTCACCTACATCCTGTATATAGTAGTATACTTCCTGTTACGCTCTCTCTAGGACCTAAGCACGGCTACGTGGGCTATATTGCCGAGAGCTGAGCAGGGCCGGGTAGGCTACGTTGCCGGGAGCCGGGTATAGCTACGTGAGCTGCGTTGCCGGGAGCTGGGTGTAGGCTAGGTGTGGCCGGGTTGCCGGGAGCCGGGAGCTGGGTATAGCCGCGTAGGCCGCGTTGCCGGGAGCTAGGTGTGGCCGGGTTGCCAGGAGCCGGGAGCTGGGTGTGGCCGCGTGGGCTGCGTTGTCGGGAGCTGGGAGCTAGGTGTGGCCGCGTAGGCTGCGTTGCTGGGAGCTGGGCACGGCCGCGTGGGCCGCGTTGCCGGGAGCTGGGTGTGGCCGGGTTGCCGGGAGCCGGGAGCTAGGTACGGCCGGGTGGGCCGCGTTGCCGGGAGCTGGGAGCTGGGTGTAGCCGGGTTGCTAGGAGCCGGGAGCTGGGTATGGCCGCGTGGGCCGCGTTGCCGGGAGCTGGGTGTGGCCGGGTTGCCGGGAGCCGGGAGCTGGGTATGGCCGGGTTGCCGGGAGCCGGGAGCTAGGTACGGCCGGGTGGGCTGCGTTGCTAGGAGCTGGGTGTGGCCGGGTTGCTAGGAGC
>MU853432.1:132332-144053 GCA_033297235.1 Trichocladium antarcticum | reverse complement strand
TGGGAGCTGGGTGTGGCCGGGTGGGCCGCGTTGCCGGGAGCCGGGAGCTAGGTACGGCCGGGTTGCTGGGAGCTGGGAGCTGGGTGTGGCCGGGTTGCTGGGAGCCGGGAGCTAGGTATAGCCGCGTGGGCCGCGTTGCTAGGAGCTGGGTGTAGCCGGGTTGCTGGGAGCTGGGAGCTGGGTGTGGCCGGGTGGGCCGCGTTGCCGGGAGCTGGGTGTGGCCGGGTAGGCCGCGTTGTCAGGAGCCAGGCACGGCCGCGTGGGCCGCGTTGCTAGGAGCTAGGTATGGCCGCGTTAAAGTCGGCTATTGCGATAAAACTACTTACGTAGAGCGCGCAATTGTTGGAATAGCTTCAAAAAATTAATATATTAATCAATATCAATTTCTCAATATACCGAGTTAGTTCAATGCTTTAATACCAAGTTGTGTAATAGCTTCAATAGCGGCGACTTGGTGGTGGCGTTGTTGTATGGGTGTGTGGGGAAAAGAGTGTGGCCTTGCCAAGCCCCCGAAATAAGTTAAACTGTGCGAGCCCGCGACAGCGGGCTCCAAGCCCCTAGTGACTAGTATCTTATGTATATGTATAACGATGTTGGCATCAACAACCAAGCTTAGCTTAAATGTAACCTCGAGGATAAGCTGATCAGCTTAAATATTGTCAAAGTTCCCTTCCCCCGTTAGAATACTCCTCGCCCAAACACTTTCTCGAATCAAAAACTGCCCCGCCGCTGGATAAGCGCTGTACTTGACATCCAGTTGGTTGGCAGTGAACAACTGTTTGTTGGCACCTTCTCTGACGGCAACACAGCCAAGGCGGCACCAGTGCGGGTCTCGTCGCATGTGAAGCTGGTTGGATGCATGACGACAAAGTGGTGACGAAAGGACTCGATAAGCGAAGCGAGGAAGCATCAATCTGCCTGCATCAAGCTCTTTGTCAAGGAGAAAAGGGGGAAAACCCTACGCAAACCCGGCCTGATACATTTTTGGGAGTTGGGTTATTTTTCTTCAATTTTGCAATCGCACTCCAAAACGGTCTTGTCGCGTGCAACAACAGAACCGCATTTCACCATTTGTATTACAGGCCGCCAACAGCTTAATTGGCTGACCGCCAAACCCGACGTCACACCCCTGTCGCTCCTTAAAGTGACGCACCGACCACTGCTTTCCACTTTTCCATCTCCACAGCCGCCTACCTGTGCCAGCTTTCCCGCACAATCGAGCTCAGCAGACAGAGCTTCCTCAGCTCACAATACCGCATCGCATCCCACCCACGCAACCACCATTATCGCAATCCATTCAACATAATATTTGCACAATGGCTCCGCCGCCGTCGGCCGACATGCCGCTGGCCCAGAGGGTTCAACGGCTAACCTCCACTCTGCAGTGTACGTGTGCATTTCGGCGCCGAACCATGGGCCCAGTCCCGCGGGAATCAGGAACAAGACATGGCTGACTTTGCATTCAATCGCAGTCGCTTGGTTTTCGGGGTACGTCGATATCTCGTCGCTTGGAGCGAGTCAACAACAGAAGAATGCGGCGACTAGATGCAGCATGCCAGCTGGCCGTACGATTTGCTAACGCCATTGTCTTTGCACAGGCACGCCGCTCTCCTCGTCTTCATCTTCCGCTATGCGCTCTCGTGGATACGCATGAACTACTACTCGGGCATGGCCCAGTTCTGCTACCGCTCTTCCTTCGTCGCCGCTGCCGCCACGTACGGCATCGTGGTGTACAAGACGTGGCGGGCTCGCCAAAAGACAGGCACCAAACAGCCGGGCGGCGCTATCGGCTATCTCGCCGACGAGAACATCCAGTATCTCTGTAGGTGATCGAGTCCCCGCGCAATGGCGTACAAGCCTGCTAACCTGGACGGTCTCTCAGTCATGGCCCTTGTGTGGCTCTTCATGCCCCAGTACGCCCTCGCCCTGGTCCCCTACGGCATCTACTCGGTCTTCCACGTCGCCACCTACATCCGCACCAACATCATCCCCACCGTTGTGCCCCCTCAGAAGCTCTCCCCTCCGGCGCAGGGCTCGCCCAGCGCCAAGCCGCAGTACACGCAGCACCCGGCCTCGGATGCCATCGGAGCGTTCGTCAAGCAGTACTATGATTCGTCCATGTCGATCGTCTCGGGCCTCGAGATTCTGCTGTGGATCCGTCTCGTGTTCGGCGCCATCCTCTTCCAGCAGCGGTCCTGGATCCTGCTGGCCATTTACACGGCCTTCCTCCGCGCCCGCTTCTCCCAGAGCAGCCACGTGCAGGGCTCGTTCGCCCAGCTTGAGGCCCGCATCGACAACCTGATTGGCGCTCAGGGCACCCCCCCCGTCGCCCGTCAGGTCTGGGACGGCGTGAAGGGCGCCGCGAGACAGTTCTACGCCGCGACCGACGTTAATAAGTATGTCAACGGTGCAGCGGCCCCCAAGAAGGCGCAGTAAATGCATGCAGCGAATACGCGCCAATCATGCGACAAGCAACGCTCTCCGCTCAACGCGGCCCTGAGCTTGAACCGACCTATGGGGCCGGCTCGGAGAGGGAGATGGCTTTGGCCGCGAGGGATGCTGGCGGTCAGCGCAACCTGTGCTGGGAGTAGGACAGGCGATCAGCGACACGAGAGGCGGAGATGTAAGGGGAGAGGAGAGACGTGGATGTAAAGGGGAGAGGGCACTGGGGTGGCGCCCGATGTGTTGGTGGTGAATGGCTAAGGATCGGGTTCCGTTTCCACGTCTAGGTATACTTTTGTTGGTTTGGCGCTATTCTTGACGGTTGAGGCAATGGAGACAGAGCGGATGAGTTTCTTTAGTGCTGTTCCGACTAATGTTGTATTCCAATGTCTGCCTCACTTTGCTTTCACCACTGTCCACACCACCAATTCCATTGAGAAAGCCAACTGGCTGGATGGGCGCGGTGAAGCTCTTGCCAAGCTGCACTCAGCTTACGCCCCACCACCCGGCTGCAGCAATGACGTCGCAGTCGGAGCCCGCTAAGGGCGCGTAGATCTTAGATCTCACGCATCCTCATCCCAACCACAGATAGTACCGGGACACGACCAATTTAGATCTCACCAATATCGGACCCCGCAGCAGTCAATCCCATGCAGCTCTCAGCCCGGCATCGCCAGCAATGACCTCCATCCTGCGACAACTCGTCGCCGGACCCCGCGCAAAACACTCCGAGACAGGCCTCGACCTGTGCTACGTCACGTCCAACATCATCGCAACGTCCGTCTGGCCCCCTTATTCCCTGCCTCCACCCCACTCCCTGCCCCCCCCCCAAAAAAAAGAAAAAAGAAACCTAACGTCTACCTACGTACGTCACCCACAGATCCGGCCCCTCCCAGACATACCCGCAGCGCGCCTACCGCAACCCGCTCGACCGTCTGGTCGCGTTCCTCGACGCCCAGCATGGCGACGGCTGGGCCATCTGGGAGTTCCGCGCCGAGGGCACCGGGTACCCGGACGAGGCGGTCCGTGGCCGCATCCGCCACTACCCCTGGCCGGACCACCACCCGCCGCCGTTCGGCATCGTGCCTGGTGCGGTGGGGGGGATGCGGAATTGGTTGCGGGGCGGGTTGTTGGATGGGGGGGGAATGAATGCGGTGGGGGGTGGGGATGGGGATAGGGAAAGGGGGGGTGGAGGTGGGGAGAAGAAACAAGGGGACCGGGTCGTGGTCGTGCATTGCAAGGCTGGCAAGGGCCGGTCGGGGACTATGGCCTGCGCGTATCTGATTGCTGAGTGTGGGTGGACGCCCGAGGACGCGCTGGCGCGGTTTACGGCGCGCAGGATGAGGCCTGGTTTCGGGACCGGCGTGTCGATCCCGAGCCAGCTGCGGTGGGTGGGCTATGTGGACCGGTGGACGCGCGGCGGGAAGAAGTATGTTGAGCGGGCGGTCGAGATTGTCGAGGTGCATGTGTGGGGGCTGAGGAACGGGGTCAAGGTTGCGGTGGAGGGGTTTGTGGAGAGCGGCCAGAAGATTCGCGTGTTTCATACGTTCAAGCGAGAGGAAAGGATCGTGGTCGAAGGCGGTGCGCCGGGGGGGGACGGGGTGGTGGACTTGGTGCAGGATATGGCTGGGTATGGGGTGCGGGGGAGGGCGGATGAGACGGGGGAGGGTGTGGAGGATGCGGGCCATGAGGAGAATACGCAGGCGGGTGAAGGCAACGGCGCGGAGCAAGGTCTGCCATCGAGGGGCGCGTCGAAGAAGCTGAGAGGATCCCGGACTGTTGGCTTGGTGAAGGAGATGGCGAACCGGAAGCTTGGCTCTTCACACAGTCCCGGCAAGATGGCCAACGACGGAAAGATTCCCACGAGCAAGACCACCGCGGTGCCGGAGCCCTCGCAAGCGTCCAGCGCTGCGTCTCTCCCAGGCAAGGACGAATCACGGTCTCAGTCAACGACCAGCCTACAATCTGGCTTCTCCCTCGCCGACCCAGCTGAGCCGGGCGGACAGGCCGTCATCTTCAAGCCAGCCAGCCCAATCTGCATCCCCAACAACGACGTCAACATCTCGGTCGAGAGGAGGAACCGCGCCACCATGGGCTTGACCATGGTCACGGCGGTCGCCCACGTCTGGTTCAACACCTTCTTTGAGGGCAACGGCGCCGAGCAGGACGGGAAAGCGGATCAAAGCGGTGTGTTTGAAATCGAGTGGGACAAGATGGACGGGATCAAGGGCTCCGGCCAGAGGGGCACCCGGGCCTTGGACAGGCTGGCGGTGGTCTGGCGCGTCGCAGGCACCTACACAGAAACAACGGGCCAGAAAGGGGGTGTTTCCCCAGGGGTGGCCATCAACGAGCCGGGCGAGAACAGCCCAGTGCCGCAGATGCAGCCGGCGGATTGGAAGGGGCCAAATGCCGAGGATCCAGCCGCGGATAAGCACCTTGGCTTGCGGTTGGAGGCTCCCGACAGTCAAAATGTTAGCAAGACGAGCAGCGTGGCCAAGGACGGCCCAGTGGACGACGCAGTCTCTTTGGAGGGGGTCAGGGTTAGCGGCCCGGCCGGAGAGGAAGTGTTGGATGAGGCGCCGATCGGTGATGCGGTCTGGTCGTCAAGCGCCGAGGGCCTTGACAAGCCAGCCAGCGTGGCAGCGATACGACGGAGACCTCTCCATGAGGACGGTACGGGCAAATAGGTGCCGGCGGCGACCTAGCACAACCCCGTGTACACCCGCCGGGCCGAGCTGTGGTTGAAGTCCCAAATCACTAAACGGGCAAACTCCTGGGAATGGTTCCTGTCATTCGCACCTGTGTCCCTGCCGTTGGATCTCTCTATACACTCCCCCCCTCCTTCCCCGAGGCCTCGTGGGCCCGGGGTGGCCTGCCTGGCGTGACATTAGTAGTAATGGTGTTAGCGTCACACTATCTATTAGTTCTGTGGCCTGCGTTGTTGGGTCTCTTGGCCCTTATCCTGGAGCGGTTGTGGCGTCATGATACCAAAGACGGACACACCCGATCCTAGATGTGTTAGGCAAGAAGCATGACAACTAAGTTAGCGGGAGCTGATGTAGCTTGGAGGTGTCAGCTGCGGTGACATGTCAATCGGCTTGTAGCTTGGCCCCCTTATCGATAAGATCCAGTGTCGGAATTTCGCCCCGCGTTCAGCTCGGCTATGCTGCAGCCTGCTGCCCGTGAATCGGTGGGGCACTGGGGACGGCGGTCTGGTACCTGGCGCCTCGCCCAAGCATGGCCTGGGGAAGCACGGCCTGGCCCCAAGCATCTCCACTCATTTTCTTTCAACTTTTTCTGCCGCCATGGGGAGCTCACCGTTTCCGATTACTGCCGGTGCACTCCTCGAGTGATTCCACTCCCGGCATCTTCGACTTTCCCAGCGTTGCAATCCCAGGTCCCCTCTGCCACGCCCCGTTCTTGAGCCTCGCTCTCCCTGGTACGCGACACTTGCTTGCGTGTGACAGCCCCGCACCTGGGTTCCCCGCTAACACCTGCACGAACGAAGAAAACTCGCCGGTCCCGTCGTCCGACCGACAGGCCGAAATCCTGTCGCCATGTCCGCCGAAATGGCAAACGAGATCAAGCTGATCAGCGGCCGCAGCCACCCCGAGCTGAGCGCGAAGGTCGCGAAGCGGTACGTTCAACAGTCTAGCGGCCCGCGACGCGCCAGAGTTCCGATCGCCCTTCACCGCTGACATACGGGTACCCGCAGACTGGGCATCGAAGTCGCAAGGACAATCTCCCTCAACTACTCGAACCAGGAGACCTCCTTCACCGTCGGCGAGTCGGTCCGCGACGAGGATGTCTTTATCCTGCAATCTACCGCCACCGGCGACGTCAACGAGGGCTTGATGGAGTTGCTGATCATGATCTCGGCATGCCGAACCGCAAGGTAGGGGACACACGGGCGGGTATTGTTTCGCGCTGGGTTGCTGACACCACGCAGTGCACGGAGGATAACAGCCGTCCTGTAAGGCCCCCTCGGCGTCACACGACAATGCGCACAAGTGGCCGGCCAAGGACACCGATGCTGACCTGTGCAGTCCCAACTTTCCCTATGCTCGGCAGGACAAGAAGGACAAGGTAGGATGACGATGCCATATCACAGGCTGGTGAAGGCTGTGCTGACTCGTTCACCAGTCGAGGGCCCCCATCAGTGCGAGACTTGTCGCAAACATGCTACAGACAGCCGGTGCCAATCGTATGTCGTCTCACGACCCCGTGCGCGTCATCCTTACTAAACTCGCGTAGACATCGTCACGATCGACCTCCATGCTTCGCAGGTGAGTAGTGATCCGCCGATCTGATCCCGTCTGTGGACATGCATGTTGACCATGACAACAGATCCAAGGTACTGCTCTCATGCAACCCCACCCTATCCCGGATGGAAACCAGCCCCTGAACTTGCTTCTTAGCTAACCACAACCATCAGGCTTCTTTAGCGTTCCGGTTGACAACCTCTACGCCGAGCCGTCCTTCCTCCGCTACATCAACGAGAATTTCAAGCCCGAGGACTGCGTCATTGTCTCGCCTGATGCTGGCGGCGCAAAGCGGTGAGTGGTTCCAGCTCCGGATGTGCCCGCCGTGCTAAAACGCCCAAGTGCGACATCAATTGCCGATCACCTCAACACCGCCTTCGCCCTGATTCACAAGGAGCGTCCCAGGCCCAACGTTGTTGGTCGCATGGTGAGTATTTCATAGCTGCAATCACAGGACCGATATCTGACAGCTTGTTTGCAGGTTCTTGTTGGCAGTGTCGAGGACAAGGTGGCGATCCTCGTTGGTGGGTAGCCCTAGTTGCGGCTGTTGTGCAAGGTGGAATACGCTAACAAGCAATTAGATGACATGGCGGACACCTGTGGTACCCTGGTGAAGGCAGCTGCGGTGCTCAAGGAGAACGGCGCCAAGTCGGTTCTTGCGCTTGTCACCCACGGGATCCTGTCGGGCAACGCCATCGAGACCTTGAATGGCAGCGTCCTCTCGGCTCTTGTTGTCACAAACACCATCCCGCTCGGGGACAAGGTGGAGCGGGTAAGGCTGATTCTGTGTGCGGCGGGCATGACCATTGGCTAACTTCATACAGTGTCCCAAGATCCGTGTTCTTGATATCAGCCCCACCATTGCCGAGGCCATTCGCCGCACCCACAATGGTAAGACACATCGGATTCTTATCCTTCATGCCTGTTTTGGGACTAACTCTGTTTCAGGCGAATCGGTCTCGTACCTGTTCACACACGCGCCGGTCTAAGTTTGATTGATTTCGTGGCGGCTTGGGTCTTGTGCTCAAGACTTCGGTATAATGTAGGAAACGAAGCAATACATGAAAACAGGATCTATCGGCAGGAGGGTAATCTGTATTGGTGGCACGGCTGCTGAATAGAAGTAAGTCTGGGTACGGTAGGAGTTTAGCGATGAAAGATTCTGTAGTGTTCACACTGAAGACCACCTTGTTGTGTTTATTTATGCCAAGAGCTCAAAACCTGCAAGAGAAGAACATGAGTGGCAGAAGAGTATGAAAAAGAATCAACCAACAATAGCAATGGCAAATTGCAACTCATAAAAGAAGTGCGCCTATTGTCTCAAGCCCGAACCTTATAAGCATCTCACTATAGGGATTCGACTCGAGGATACAGATCGACTATCCGCTCTCCTAGCCACGACCTTGGATTTGTACTTAAATACCCCTAAGTCTCGAATTTTGAACTTAACTAACCCCACCCTGGTTTTATTGTCCCGACTCCTAGCAGTACCCTCTGCTAGTTATATATTATTTATTTATTCGTACTCCGATATACCTTACGGCGCGCCGGTCCTGCTACTGGTTTATATACAAAGGAAACCGTACCCCCTGAACAGAGGGCCGGGTAAAAACCCCTACCTACGCTTCTGCTTTAGCGCTTTGAATCCATTATGCTACGTGTAAAAGGTAGCCCCTGTCTCCCTTAGTGGCTCGATTCGGCACTTCCCGCACCCTCTCCGCTGCTCTTAGCTGCTTTCGCGGCTATCGTAGCTTCTAGTTGTAGCCTACAAGCTACGCTATACTCCGTTAGGCGCCTCGAATCTATCAACTAGCTAATAACCACCTTTACTAAGCTCCTATACAGCTATATAGCTCGTTGTAAGACGAGCTACAGATCCTGTTGTAACTATATTTGTAACTCTTCCTAGGTTCTATACTTCGGTAGATCTTTGTACTATACTACTAGGTGTTCGATCGTTTCTATCACAGGTGGTAAATGCCCAATGTTGGGGTACGTATATATTCGATGTGGTTGTACGAGGAACTCAAGATCGTGGGTGTAGCCCGCCGGGGATATGCCTTGCGGCGGGCTCCACATGCTGCAGGCTCTGCAGGCCCTACATCGTACAACCGCTCCACAATGGCCATACGGCCTGCAATAGCCATACGGCCATATGTTACGGCTAGACCCGTGACACTACCCTCCCTTAAAACAAGCCTCCTCTTTAAATCAAGCCTACGGTTCGAACGCTCGAATCGTAGCTTTAGTTCCTTCTTAGTACCTATGCTAGGGGCCCTAGCTTGTTCGGATTAGTATCGTAGAACTTCCAAATAGCATTATCGTAGCCGCGTAGATCCGTTACTAGCTACTAAGTCGGCTAGGCGTAGCCCTCCTATTTAACTAGGTATTACTACCTCCCGTTCTCTGCTTTCCTAAAGTCTCGAATCTCTTTAAATCTCTATTTAACCACTTCGACGCTGTCGTCCTAGCGCCTTACTTCCCTACTACGGTTCGCCCTTATATCTCTCTACGCGTTAGCTTACTCTAGGATTCTCTACTTGCCCTACTATAGCTAAACTAGTAATACGTAGAACGTGTTGAATATCTTTATATTCGCTAAAAGGCGTAGCGTCACTGTATATAACGCCGCTTTAGTAACTTCGAATAGTCCCTCCTAGCGTAGTTCGAGCTTCTTCGTCGGGCGCCCTGTCTTGTAATACCGTATATTAAGCATTACCTTGTTGCTAATTCTATAGACTAGGGCGTCGCTACGTTTAGCGTTCGCGTTAATCTTATAACGGTCCTACGTTTACCTTGCTAGTGCCTTCGCTATATCTAGTACTGCTTTAAAGCGTATAGATATCTCTATCGCCTAGAAAAACTCCCTCTTCTAAGCTTCCGAGAGTTCTAGTAGGTATAGTCTGCTTGGTTCTACGCCTATACGTAGGTAGAAACTATAGTTTATAAAGAAGGGTAACACTCCCGTTGTCTCTAATAATATATTGTTCCCTATAAACTCTATAAGCTGTAACGGTCGTATACAACAAGGTTGCATAACAGTGTAACCTTCGTAGGAGCTCGCGAGGGCTGAAGGCTCTACGCGGCGAGCTCCACCTAGTATAGAGCTACGCTCCTCTAGCTACAGGGTGCTTAGCCAACCATATAGCATGGTATATAATATAGCATATGACATAGGCTATACCTGTGACACTACCCTCCCTCTCTAAACAAGCCCCCTATATAAAAATAGCCCCCTATCCCAGGTGCTCGCATCTGGAGTTAGAGTCACCTTAGCGCCTACCCTAGCGCTACGCCTTCCTTCTCCGCGTCTACGATAGCGGGCCTAGAAGCTTAGGGTATATATTATAGAACTCCTAGATAGCGTTATTATAGCCGCGTAGATCCGTTATAGGTTGCTAAGTCGGGTTGTTGTAACCTTCCTACTTGACTTGGTACTACTAGCGACTGTTCGCCGCCTTACCGAACCCTACAATCCTCTCGAACCTCTACTTTACTACGTCTTCGCCTTCGTTAGTCCGCGTAACTACGCGCCCGCGGTTAGCGCTTATATTGTCGTTAACCCTCTCTTAGCTAGCTAGCCCCTACCCTAGGTAGCGCCTTACTCTCGAGACGTAGAACGTAGGGAAGATCGTTATATTCGCTAGGAGCTTTAGAGTTACTGTATGTAACGAGGCCTTTGTAACCTCGAACGGGCCCTCCTACTACGGCGCGAGCTTTACAGTCGGCCTACTAGTCTTATAGTTCTATATATCGAGTATCGCCCTATCGCTAACGCGGTACTATAGCGTATCCTCCCTATAGCGGTTCGCGTTCTGTTTGTAGCGGTCCTGTAACTGCTTTGCTAGCGCCGTAACCTTCCTAAGGATCGCCCTAAAGCGGTCCGCGAGCTTAGATACCTAGAAAAACTCCCGCTTCTACTGCTCTAAGATGTTTAGTAGGTACGGCTTCGACGGCTCTACGCCTATCCTAGGGTTAAAGCTATAATTCGCGAAGAACAGTAATACACCCGTTGTCTCGGAGACTATATTGTTCCCTACAAACTCCGCTAGGGGGAGCTAGTTAACCTAGTTATCCTATACCTAGTCGATATATAGCTATAGGTACTACTCTAGTTCTACGTTAATCCGCTCTATCTAGCCGTTTATCTAGGGGTAGAACGCCGATAAGGGTTTTAGGGTAATCGCAAGGCGTGCCGATAGCGCCCTCTAGAACCCTAAAACGAACTACGTACCTCTGTCCGATATAATCGTCTCTAGTACGCTATAGAGCGAGTATACGCGCTTAATAAACCAGTTAGCTAGCTCGTCAGTATCTAGTGTCGCTATTGCAATAAAGTAGCGTATCTTCGTAAGCCGGTTAACTACTACTACTATATACCTAAACTCCTACCCCCTCCGTTTGTATAGCGGGAGCGGCGTAATATAGTCTACCGATATATCTCGCTACGGCGCTAACGGTAGCAGGAGCGGCTTAAGGAACCCTACGGGCTTCGAGCGAGGGTTCTTTATCTTAAAGCATAGCGTATAGGCTCCTACGAACGTCCTTACTAATACGCTTATCCCTAGCTACTAGTAGACCCTATTTATTAGGTCGAGCGTCTTTGTCCTCCCTAGGTACTCGCTAGGCCCTAACGTATATATCTAGTAGATAAGCTGCAAATAGAGCTCCGTATTGCCCGGGTCGATCATTAGCCTACTACAGTAGAACGCCCTACCCGAGACTAACTTGCACTTGGCGAACGGTACTCTTAGCTCCCGCTTAATCTTGCTTAGCTAGGCGCGTACCTCCTAGTCGCTAAGCGCCTCTACTACGTCTACTATAAACAGCAAGGTCGCGTAGCTCTTTACGATAAGGTCGTTAGCGTAGCGCGAAACGTCAAGGCTAAAGAGCTCTAGTATCTTGCCTAGTAGCTTAGCGTTGTATTTACTACTAAAGGTCTCTAGGTCGAACTTGCTCGGGTCGATCAGGGGGCGCTGCCTATTCTATAGCCTATTATCTTTAACGTCTTTTAGTA
>MU853432.1:119547-131582 GCA_033297235.1 Trichocladium antarcticum | reverse complement strand
CTTGATATACTCCTCGAGCGTACTAGAGTAGACTAGGATATCGTCTAGGTACGCTATTACGTAGTTATCTAGAGCGTTATAGAGGATGTCGTTTATATAATGCTAGAAGGTAGCGGGCGCGCCCTATAGGCCAAACAGCGTAACTAGCGTCTTATATAGGCCGAATCTTATAATGAACGCTATAAGCTACTTGTAGCCTAGCGCTACGCGCACTTGGTTAAACGCTAC
This sequence comes from Trichocladium antarcticum, assembly GCA_033297235.1. NCBI lineage: Eukaryota > Fungi > Ascomycota > Sordariomycetes > Sordariales > Chaetomiaceae > Trichocladium > Trichocladium antarcticum. Next base: position 131,354 of record MU853432.1, on the reverse strand, counting down.
GATTACGTCGAGCTTCGTGAAGATCTTCGCCTTGTAGATAGAGTCTAGGGTCTCCTAGATTAGCAGGATAGGGTACCGGCTCTTTAGCGTTACGTTGTTAATGCTACGGTAGTTAACGCAGATCCTGATACCTCCGCCTAGCTTCTAGGCTATAAGGATAGGCGACGAGGCGCTCGAGTGTAAGGGCTGGATAAACCCCTTCGCGAGGTTGTCGTTAAGCTAGCGCTTTAGTACGTGTAGCTCTATTGGCGATATCGGGCGATTCCTTAAGTACGGGACTACGTTCCCTAGGAGTAGCTCGATCCTATAGTTATATGTACGGTAGGGGGGTAAGATATTAGCGTCCTATAGGACGAAGGCGGCTACTAGGTCTTAGTATTCCTTCGGTAGGCGCGCCTTGATCTCGTCTAGAGTAGGCGCTAGTCTATCCGCTTTGTCGAAGAACTTCTTAGAATCCTCCTCTATAATCTTATTAAGCTTCTTGTCCCTTTTAGCAAGCGCGTCGATAAAGCTGTAGAACCTTACTAGGAGTATCGACTTCGCGTACTCTAGTATACTCTCTTAACTTAGTAGGTCCTTGAAAAACTACTTAGGTAGAACTAGTATATGGTCTCTCTTCTTAGCCTCTACCGCTCTCTCTAGCTTGCCTATTGTAGTCCGTATAACTACTACGCCCTTCTATCGGTATACCGCTAGGAAGCTCGCTCCGTTTAGGATCTTCGCGTTATCCTAGCGGATCTTCCCCCGCACTTGACTAAGCGGGGGCGGGGCGTAGAGGGGGGAATAGGGTCTAGGGGGTAGTCTCCTAGCGCCGGCTACTACCTCTACTAGCCTCGGCGATATAGGGGGTAGCGCTTCGACCGGTACGCCTATTGCTCCTAGCGGTACGAGCGTCCCCTGCGGGTCGGCCTACGCGCCTCCCTGGGATGCGGATCTCTACTATCTACGGGCCTGTCTCCGCCTATCGGACCGCCTGGCTCTCTTGTAGTTAGAGAGCTTGCTTGTAGCGATAGTAACCTCGTCGTTGTTACTAGAGGTACTATAGTCGTTGTCTTCGGGTACGTCCTCTACCGTTATATAGTACCGCTCGCTATTCCTAGGGGGTAGGGGTGCCTCTAGCTAGCCTACCTACCGAGCGACCTAGCTCCCGATATGCTCTAGTAGGTACCTCCTGCGGTAGTACTCTGTAAATTCGAGCTATAGGGTCTCCTAGTCGATCCGTAGGTTATACTTCCGTAGCTACGGGAGGCCTAAGATTACTAGGGTCTCCTTTACGAGCGTTGTAACGAAGTATACTAGGGTCTCCTAGTAGTCGCTAACGACTAGCGTAAGCGCCGCTAAGTGCTCGATCTAGCGCGAGAACCCTCCGTTAGCTAGAAATAGCGGCCGCTATACCGCTAGCTTCTTTAGTAGTAGCCTATTCGTAACTATAAAGCTAAAATCTACGAACGCCAGACCTGTATAACCCGAGTCTATAAGTGCTACGCACTCTACATTGCGCCTACTAACCGCTAGGTACGATAATAAGAGAATAGATTTAGCGCTACTGCCTACGGTACTAATAACTAAACTATCTCCCTATCCCTCCTACGGCTAGCGGTACCCCTTCTGTAAGCGATAGTTTACAAGAGCTCCTTGTTTCTCTGGTTATTATATAAGAAGCTGAAGCTAGGGGGTTGCTCTACTATAGACTAGTAAGCGCCGTGCTCCTCCTGCTCGTCCACCTCTTTAACGACAAAACCGCTCTGGTCGGGGGTGTCTGCAAAGCGTATAGCGAGCCCGCCTCGACCCCTCTAGTAGGCCCTAGCGTAGCCGCTTGCGCCGCCGCAAGCTAGAAGGCCCCTAGAGGGAGCTTGCCTGAAGCCTAGGAACCCGCCTTGGCTGTAGCCTTGTTACGTAGGCTGCTACTATCTCTAGGTAGGCTGCTACTATCCTTGCGCGTTGCTACCGAAACCTCTACCGAAACCAGATCCTCTATTGCCTTAGGCGCCCCTACGCTGTAACTGCCTGGCGCCGCGGGCGTTACTGCGGTCCCCTCGGCCTCCGTGGCCTACTTGGTACGCCCTCGCGATATAGTCGGCCCCGCTGTACTTATAGTATAAGCTACTCGCTCTGTACCGTTCCTTCTCCTAGGGGGTAAGCGCTGTAAGCGTTACTATATCGATCTTTATTACGTTGGGGTATCTGCCTCCGCCGTTGTTGTTGCTACTGCCCCTGGTTCCGCCGCTCCTAGTTCCGCCGCGTAGCTTCTGCCTAAAGTCCTCTCCCTCTAAGTTAGTCGCGAGCTAGCTGGCTAGTGTAGCCTAGAGCTTAAAGTTATTAGCTAGTAGAAGTACTACCTACGTAACTATAGCGCTTGAAAGGCAGGGGGAGATCTTGAGCTAGAGTATCCGGACCTTTATTGCGTTATCGACGCTAGCGGTGTCGGCTAGGGTAGTGAATTTAGTAAGGAAGTCGTTAAACGCTGCGAACTCGTTCTTCTATACTAGTAGTTCTAGCTTGTTGCTCGCTATAGTAACTACGTTGTACGTTATATACTAGGTACGGAGGGTCTTTAGGAGGTTGGACCTAGTCTTCTACAGCTATACTACTACGCTATATAGGTTCTCCTTAACCTGCTCGAGCTTCGCTATAACTACCCGGCGCGCGCTACTGCCTAGTATAGCCTTTGCGTATAGGATCTTAGTATACTTGTCCGGGAACTCCTATAGGCGTGTTCGCTAGTGGCTACGTACCTTGTCCTCCTAGTCTTTAAAGAGCAGGGTGTGCTTAATAGTATCCTTCTCTTCTCTAGTAAACAGATCGGGGTAGGGGAGGGAGATCGATACGCTATAGCCGCTACTAGCGCTACTACCGCGAGCCTAGTCTAGGGCTATCGCTATTAGCGTCCTCTAGTTCGTAAGTAGTAACTTATACTTCTTAAGCTCCTTCTTAAGCGCTATACTAGCTGCGATAGACGCCTCGAACCTCCCAACAGACTTATCGAGCTTTCTCTTTAGCTCGCCGACTATTGCATTTATAGCTATAGCGAACCCTAAGAGGTTATACCCTCTATCGTTATCGATCGATACTATAAAAGCGGGTATAGTGTTAGAGACCTTGTTCTACTATTGTTCTCTTAGCGCTGCGCGTAGCGCTACAAGTCTTGGCGGTAGCGATGCCGCAAGGTCGGCGCCGCTTATCATCTTCGCGTTTATCTTTGTAAGAGCGTTATCCGGTTCGTTAGAATACTATAGTCCTATTCGTTAGAGTCTTATAGTCCTGTTCGACGGACTGCTATTGTACATAGGATGCTCGTCCTAGTAGTTAACTCGTACTACGTAGGTAGTTAAGAAATAAAAACAAAGCCTAGTACATTAGGAAAAGAATCGTTCTAGTTAGTCTAGTACGCTCTCTATTCTAGAGTAGACGACTTAGCTACGCGCGCGAGTTGAAGGTGCAACCTACTATAACGGTCGTATATAACAAGGTTGTATAATAGTGCAACCTTCGTGGGAGCTCGCGAGGGCTGAAGGCTCTGCGTGGCGAGCTCCACCTAGTGTAGAGCCACGCTCCTCTAGCTACAGGGTGCTCAGCCAACTATATAGCATGGCACATAATATGGCACATGACACAGGCTGTGCCTGTGACATAAGCGGTACCTAATCCGCCTAGTTATCCTATACCTAGTCGACAAAAAGGCGCAAATACTACTCTAACTCTACGTTAATCCATTTAGTCTAGCCGTTCGTTTACGGGTAGAACGCTAATAATAGTTTTAGAGTTACCGCTAATCTCGACGATAGTATTCTCTAGAACGTTAAAACGAACTATATGCCTCTATCTAATATAATCGTCTTAGGCAGGCTATATAGGCTATAGACCTATTCTATAAAGCGGTCTATTAACTTATCTACTTCTAAGGTCTCTATTAGGATAAAGTAGCGCATTTTCGTTAGTCGGTCTACTACTACTATAATATAGTTAAAGGTTCGGTTTCTCCTTGTATATAGCGGTAGTAGTATAATATAATCTACCGATATATCCTGCTATAGCGAGAGTAGCACTAGCAGTAGCTTTAGAAAGCCCGTTAGCAGCGCCCTTGGCGTTTTTGTCTTATTATATAGTAAGTAGGCGTTATAGTAATTGCGAATAGTACTAGTTATCCTAGTCTACTAGTATTTCCGATTCATTAGGTTAATAGTCTTGGTTCTTCCCGGGTAGCCCCTAGGTCCCGATACGTAGGTTCGGTAAATCAGTTGTAGTTATATCTCGTCGTTGTCTAGGTCAATAAGCATTCTCCTACGGTAATATACCTTACCTACGATAGTATAGCACTCTACGTATAGCACTTTAAGCCTCGTTTTAATATCCTTTAGCCAAGCTTTAGTCCTAGGGTCTACTAGCGCCCTAAGCGTTGCCTTTAGTAGATCCAAGCTTATATACATTTCGTTTAGTAGATCGTCGATATATCTTAATAGGTCTAACTAGTTAACCGTAATCGCCTCGTTATATAGTCTTAGTAGTTTAAATATCTCTGGATCGAACTAGTCGGGGTCGATTAGTAGCCTCTTACGGTTCTAGAGTTAGTTATCCTCTATACCCTATAGTATATGTTCTAGCTTATAGCTTAGCGTATCTAGCATCGCGTTTGCCGATCCTAGCCAGTAGATAATACAGAAGTTAAATCGTAATAGGAATTCAGACTACTATATATACCTTAGGGATAGTTGCTTCGTCGTTACGAAGGTCTGAAGGTTCTTATAGTCCGTAATAATGTTAAACCGGCCGTTTGCTCCCTCTAGTTCTAGTTGCTATTCCTCTAGTGCCTTAATTACCGCTAATAGCTCCTTGTTATAGATGTTGTAATTGCATTCCTATACCAAGTGCTTCGCGCTGAAGTAGGCTACTAGGTACTAGTCGCCGTTATTGTCTTGCTACAGTAGCGTTCCGCCTACTAACTAGTCTAAAGCGTTAGTTTCAACGACTACGGGCTTGTCCTAGTTATAGATCCTTAGCGCTAGTGCTATCGAGAAGTACGTTTTTAGTTGTTCGAAAGCTAGATAGTATAGTCTGCTCTATTCCTAGCTTATTGTCTTCTTTATAAGGTTGTAAAGTAGCTATACTACTCCCGAGAAGTTCTTAATGAATCGTTAGTAGAAGTTCGCGAAGCCTAAGAACCGTTGTAGCTACCGCCTCGTTATTAGCAGTTCCTAGGATATAATAGCTACTACCTTCTCTTTATCTATATTAATGCCGCCTAGCGTAATAATTAGGCCTAGGTATTTCGTTCTTATAGTATAGAACTTGCACTTATTAATATCGACCTAGAGCCCTACCTAGTATAGTCTCTTTAGTACCTCCTTTACTTACTTAACGTAGTCTACTATATTCGTAGAGTAGATTAGTATATCGTCTAGGTACGCTATAGCGTATATATCTAGTATATTATATAGCGTGTTATTAATATAGTGCTAAAACGTAGCGGGCGCTCCCTATAGCCTAAACGGTATAACTAGCGATTCGTAGAGGCTAAATCGTATTACAAACGCTATTAACTATTCGTAGCCTTCCGCTACTTGGACTCTATTAAACGCCGCGATAACATCTAGCTTCGTAAAGATCCGCGCTCTATAGATAGAATCGAGTATTTCCTTAATTAGTAGTATTAGATATCGACTCTTTATCGAAACGTTATTCAGACCTTAGAAGTTAGCGCAAATCTATACTCCGCCCTCTAGCTTCTAGGTAAGTAGTAGAGGCGCTCCTATACTTGATTTTAATAGTTAGATAAAGCCTTTCGTTAGGTAGTTATCTAGCTAGCGCTTAACTACGTATAGTTCTATTAGTAAGAACGGTCTATTCCTTAAGAACGGTAGCTTACTTCCTAGTATTAGCTTGATTTTATTGTCGTATAATCTATATAGTAGTAGCGTATCTACCTCCTAGGGAAGAAAAGTCTCGAACGTATCGCGATACTCTACTAGTAAGCGTTTTAAGATATCCGCTACCGTTAGCTAGGGTTTGTTACTCTTCTTGAAGAATTTCCAAGCGTCCTCCTCTATAATCCTATAAATCGTCTCTACGTCGCTCTAGAGGGCGTTTACGAACTTGTAGTACCGTTCTAGGAGTACCGAAGTATAGTCCTTTAGCAAGCCTTTGTAGTTTAATATCCGCTTGTAAAAGTCGTCTAGTAGGGCGTAGAGCGTAGCCCTCTCCTTATCCTTCTTCTCGTTTAGTATTGCTTATTCTAGTTAGTCGACCGTTACGTGTATTACCGTTACGCCCTTCTAGTAGCAAAAAAGTATAAAGTTTAGCGCGTTTAGTATCTTAATGTTGTTTTTATTAATCGCCTTGTTACACGGTAGTAGCTTCGGGAGTCGTTTCGGTAGTAGCGGCGCCTATAGGTACCTACGCCCGTTTACCTTCTTCGCTAGTTATAGCCTCCTTATAAGCTTATTTAGAATAACTACCGCTCTCGATCCTAGCGGGGATAAGGTCTACTACGGTCCGTTCTTAAGCGCTCTCCGATAGTGTTGCAATAGGGATAACCTTCTTTTCCTCTTTTTCTATAGGTCCTCTAGACCCTAGTTATACTCCCTATCCTCTAGTTCTCCCTTATCTAGGACTTCCTTAACCGATACTTAGTATTTCGCTATGTTTTTTATAGTTGTAGGTTCCGCGGTTGTAGGTTCTATAGTTATAGGCTTCGCTTATAGTACCGTTAGCTTAGTTATATATTCTAGTAAGTAACGTTACTTTTAGCAACGCTCCCTAAACGTAAGCTTTAGGTCCGCCTAGTTAATTGTTAGGTTATATCTTCTTAGCTATAGGAGGCCTAGAATAATTAGATTGTCTTTCGCTAGTATAGTAATAAAGAACTAAAGCTTCTCCCTATACTAGCCGATCCTTAGTTCTAGTACTATACTCTATTCGATCTATAACTTTAATATACTATTAGCTAAGTAAAGTAGCTTCCTTGTTTCTAGTCTACTTAGCAGTATATTATTACGTACCGCGAAACTAAAGTCTATAAAGACAAGACCTATATAGCCTGAATCTACAAGCGCTATATATACTATCTTACGCTTACTTATTACAATGTAGGAGGATAATAGGATTAAATTAGCTATCTAACCGATAGCGCTAATAACTAAATTGCTACTACCTCCCCTATAATAGCCTCCGTACCCCTACGTACGTCTTCGTATAGAGGCTAGGCATTTCCCTAGTACTATTGTTACTATTCTAGGTCTTCTATACTCTATTTAGGTTCGTAGTACTTAGCATCGTCGTAACCGACTTCTCCTAGAACGTAGCCTTAGTCTATAAATCGTACGTAGTACGCGCTATAGCCTCTGCTATTATTACTAAAGTTCTAGTTATTATTACCGAAGTTCTAGTTGTTGTTATTCTATCGATATAGGTATCTGCTACCGCTATAGCCTCCGCCGCCTCCGAATCCGCCGTTATTGTTATTCTAGTTCAGGCCGCTATTATTATTCTAGTTCGGGCTACTATTATTGCCGAATCCGCCGTTATTGCCGAATCCGCCGTTGTTACTAAATCCGCCGTTGTTACCGAATCCGCCGTTGTTACCGAATCCGCTATAGTTACTATAGCCGCCCTGCTACCCTCTACCTCTAGCGTCTAGGTTATTCTAGGCTTACTTGCCTTTCTCTATATATTTCGCTATAATATAGCCCCTTATACTATAGAGGAAACAGAGACCTATAGCTATATACTGCTCCCTCTCTAAGTTAGAGAGTTATAAGATAGTCGTCTTATCCTTAGTAGTAGTTACCTAGTTAACGTCTATAGCGTTCGGGTCCTTACCTTCCTTCTTAATATTATAGCTATTATAGTAGTTCGGCTCGTTAGCCTTCTTTAAGTATTCCTTTATTTTAAGGTTATTAGCCTAGGCCTAGGCTATAGTAACCTATCCCTAGAAGTTATCCTAGGCTAGGAGGTTCGTCTATAGTAGGATCAGGTCCTACATTAGCTTCGAAAGCTTCTCTCTTAGCGCGCGTACGTAGGTAGCGTTATCCTAGTTGCTTAGGTTATAGAGGTTCGAGAACTCTATAATAAAGTCTATAAACTTCGTATACTTGTCCTTCTACGCTATTTTACGTAGCTTGTTCTCTATATTAGCTACTAGATCTATCGTTATATACTTCTTAGAAAGGAACTTAATAAACTTGTTAGTAGTTATCTATACCTAGGCTTACTTATCGCCTAGATTCGCGATAATAGTATCGATATAGTTGCTAATTCCTATAGCCGCGATTCCCTCTAGTAGCGAAGCTATATAAAGGATCTTCGCTTTCTTAGTTATATATTCTAGCGGCCTTACGGCCTATCGCGCTGTAATTAGCGTCTTCTACATTCTAAATTGTATAGTTCGCTTCGCTAAGTCCCGCTCAGAGCCCGAAAACGCAGATACGTACGGTATACTGCCCTCTCTAGCACCGCTGCTACTACCGCCTAGCTTCCTAGACTCGATTAGCCTTGTTAAAACGTTATTCTCTACTTATAGTACTATAGCCTTCTCGTTCGCCTCGTTCGCCCTAACTATCTATCTCTAGATTTCCTCGGTCGCGCCTTTAAGGATATATTCGGCTAGGTTCGCTATTATCCTCTCTATTATATTGTCCTTTCTAGCTCTTTTAAGCGCTTTAAGTAGAAGGTTATTACCTATAAACAGCCTATAGTATCCTTCGAAATAACCCTTTAGCTTCAGGTATATCTCTTCCTTTAGGGCTATAGCGGCCTCGCTACGTATATCCTTAATAGGAATAGGCACTTAGGCCGCAGAGCTTACGTTAACGTCTATAGTACTTATTCTTCTTTGTTTAGGTTTCTTAGGTTCGGGGGGTTCGGTTTCTTAGGTTCGGGGGTTCGGTTTTTTAGGTTCAGGTTCTTAGGACTATCTTGTCGTTTCGGGACTAACTATCTTATTGGTTTCTTAGGTTTAGGGCGGTTAAATTGTAATTTCGGTTAGTTCGCGCAATGTAAATTCGTTATAATCAATCGACGAAGGTCTACGTATATAAACAGAAGGTACAACCAACTATTATAGGTAGTAAATGCCTAATGTTAGGGTACGTATATATTCGATGTAGTTGTACGAGGAACTTAAGATCGTAGGTGTAGCCCGCCGGGGATATGCCCTGCGGCGGGCTCCACATGCTGCAGGCTCTACAGGCCCCACATCGTACAACCGCTCCACAATGGCCATACGGCCCGCAATGGCCATACGGCCATATGTCACGGCTAGACCCGTGACAGTTTCTTTACCCTCGCCGCACTCGCAGTATAGTGTAGTAATCTCTAGGACGTTCACCCTATTTAGGTACTCCTAGAGGCCGATGTCCCCGCTACGCGCCTAGGCGAGCAGGGAGCTCTAAGCCTTACTTAGACCCTTGTATCTCTTAAGGGCAAGGTCTATAAATAGTTATATTAGGGGGTCCTTGTCTACCGAGCGGTACGTAGGTCTTCTTACTCTCGTTACAAGCGTAGCGCGCCTTTCCTAGGCTGCTATCTCGCGCTCCTGCTAGGCGAGTTCCACTACTCTATCTATATCGAGGGTCTTGTTCTTTAGCTTCTCTATCTTCTACTTTTGCTTAGCCTACTCGTTTACTATAGCTACTACTCTCTCGACCGCTATTAGCCCCTATAGGCCTAGCCTAGGCTTCCTCCCTTACGTCCTCCTACTCCTTTTCTAGAACCTCCTAAATAGCTTAGTATATACCTCCTAGATTAAGCTTGCTACTATAACTAGGGGGCGCCCTAGTCCCTCCTCTAACTAAAGGAGTAGTTTATATATCCTAGCTTCGAAGTTAGCTAGCTGCTTGTTTAGGTAAAGGTCTACTAGTAGGACCTAGGCTTCTATCTCTAGGTACCTAATTAGCGTAGTTCTATAGCCTCCTGCTACTATATAGAGGCCCCTACTCTAGTCCTTCGCTAGCTTCTTAGCTATCCCCTTTAGCTTACTCCCCTTACCGACTATAGTTAGGACGTAGTAGCTTGCCGCTCCGTATACTACTACGCTCCTTATATACTTTGTATATACCTCCTGGGCCTTCGTAAGGCTCGGGCCCTACGTCTTCGCTACGATCCTCGTTAGCACGAACTCCTAGGTAGCAAGCTTCTTCTTAACTGCGCTATAGTGCGCTTGCTATAAGAGCTTCTAGTCTAGCTAGACCCTAAGGAACCTAGCGGACTTAACTAGTCTAATATCTATATACCTACCTCTATCTAGGAGGGCGAGCTTAGCTAGGTCTAGCTACTACCTTCGGTTCTTATTAAAGTAGATTAGTTCGTACTTCTACGTTACAAACGCTATTCCCTACGTTCCCGCCTACTTTAAGCAGGTTCCCTACGCTCGCTCGAGTTAGCGGATATTCACCTCGGCCGACTTTCTAAATACTAGTAGGTTTATATCGTTGGCGAAGCCCGCTATACTAAGGTATAGGTGCTCTCTCCTTAGGTCCTTATATAGTAATATAATGTATAAGATAAACAGGATAGGTAATAGGGGGGACCCCTAGGGCACCCCCGCTATAACTAGGATATTATCTATTACCTTCCTGTCGAAATAGAGGATCGTAACCCTATCCGTTAGCTATTCCTATAGCTAGAGTACTATCTACTTTAGGTAGCCGAGCTCCTAGAGCGTAGCTAGTAGTCTAACGTAGTTAACTATATCAAAGGCTCCGGCGATATCTAGTTATAGGAGGGATACTAAAGCGCCTTAGCGCTATACCTCCTAGACCTAGGCTACGACTAGTCGGACCGCTAGCTTAGTCGATCTACTTACCTAGTTACCTATCTACTTAGTAGGGAGTAGCCTATAGACCTCCGCCGCCGCTATAATCCTTCTTGCTACTACTACCTCGATCACCTTCCCTATAGTTAGGAGTAGCGCAATAGGGTAGTAACCTCCTAGGGTATAGTATATATCGGGTGTCTTTCCTAGCTTCTACAGGACTACTGTCTTAGCTCTTTTAAACGTAGCTAGGAACTATACTAGCTATAGGCACCTTGTAGTTAGGGCCGTAAGGATCTAGCTTAGCGGTTGGCCATACGCTTTCAGGAATCCTATCGGGAGTATATCCTCCCCTAGGGCTTTCTACAGGCTCGCTTTGTCCTATGCCGCTTCTATCGCTAGGAAGCTTATAAGCTCCTGGACCTTAAACCCCTATTCCTACTCCTCCTTAAGGTCCGGGTCCTAGATATTGCTAAGGTCCGCCTTTAGGCTTAGGAAGAACTTCTTTATAAGCGCCTCCGCCTTATTCTAGTACGTCGTTAGATCTAGGCTACTATCTAGGCCCTTTAGGGCCAGGAGTTTCGGTAGCTTAGAGGGGAGGAAGCTCCTAAGCCTTGCCTAACGCTCGAGCTACTATAGGGTCTCCTCCCTAGCTTCCTTAATTGTCTTCCTCTAGGAGCGCCTCTTTTCTTCTGCTATTTCCGTTACTAGCTCTCTTTACTTCTTGTTTAGCTTCTCCTTGTAGAACTACGTAAAGGTCCTCTAGAGCTCCCTCTCTACCTCCTTCGCTACCTTCGACGCCTCCTTTACCTTACCTATCTACTATAGGGAGCTCCTCCCCTTTGATTCCTTCCTCCTAGGGGCTATTGTATAGGCGATAGCTATTAGCTCTATAGCTAGCTCTTCGAATACCTCCTTTAGCCCCTTTCTTATCTTGATCCTTACCTTTAGCCCCTCCGGTCCTCCGTCGTTAAGCCGTATCCTTAGTAGTAAGTACGCTACCTCTACCTTTATTAGCTTCTCTAAGACCTTCTTCTAGTTCTACCCTTCTAGCGCCTTC
>MU853432.1:86708-119492 GCA_033297235.1 Trichocladium antarcticum | reverse complement strand
GGGTTCTTGTAACTATACCCTATAGGGTTTATAGGCTTAGGTCCTACTTATAAGCTAGCTCGAGGAGCTCCTTAGACTTCCTCTTATATCGCCCGAACTTATCCTAGACTAGGTTCTAGAGGTTAAAGTCTCCTACTAGGATTATAGCGTAGGCTAGGCCCTAATAGGCTAGGAGGCTCTTTAGGATAGTCTTATCTACTATATAGTTATTATATACTAACTAGAGCTCTAGACCCCTCCTCCCTAGCTCTAGGAACTACACCCTACACTACTATACGCTTGCCTTATATTCCTACTGTCCGATGTTAAACTTCTTATATACGTATATCGCCGCTTTTCCCTATTATATATAAACTAGGTAGTACCGTAAGCTCTAAGGGCAGTAGGCTACCCCCTACTTGCTAAGCTATAGTTCCTAGACCGCGATTATATCGAACTCTACCTCCTCTAGTAGAATCTCTATATTCTGCTTTACGCCTCTAATGTTCTAGAGTATAGTTTTAAAGATTATCCTCTCTACTAGCTATACCTTCGTCCTCCGGCTTGTTTTAGGTTAGGGGGATAGTTGCTGCTACTAGTAGACCCTAGGGCTAGGTATTCTATATACTTAGGACACTAGTAGCCTATATATTAGGTACTTCCTAGGCGCTTAGGGGTTCCGCCTAGGATCCTTAGGATACCTAGCGCTATTGCTACGGTAACGGCGGTCCCAACGCAAATAGGGCTATAGCTAGGCTAAACTATAGTTGGCTCTACGATATATCCTTACTTACTATAGTAGGGCGGCCTTTTAGTATTAGGAACCTAGGCCTCTTCGCTCCGACCCTCTAGTATCCCTCCCTATCCTCCTCCTTTACGCCTTAGCGTATAAATGCGAACAGTAGCTTCGTGGGCTCCGGTCTAGTAGGTTCGAATGTTCTAGGCCTATATTAGTACGCTTCCTTAGCCCCTTCCTACGCTCTTACCCTCTCCCTATACTCCTTCGACCACCTAGTGTACTTTCCGCCGTACGCTAGGTACCTTAGTAGGAGGTAGCCCTTATAGGTAGGGTACTAGGCCTCCCCTTCCTTTCCTCCTACTCTATAGGCCCTTGCCCTGTATCTTCTATATAGAGGTTCCTTTAGGTAGTACCTCTAGATATATCCCTACTTCTAGCACTTAAAGCACTACTTCGGCTCGAGCGCTACCTAGTACGGTTCGTAGTCTAGTACTTAGGCGTCCTAGATAACTCCGAAGTCGTACGCCGCTCTCGCCTTGTCTTAGCTCTTGAAGGTTACTAGTACCGTCGCTCTTATAAGCTCCGGCTTACTAGGGATCCTAAACTTAACTATATTTACCGTATAGAAATCTAGTCCCTAGGCGAACTCCGCTTTAGTAACTCCCTAGATCTTTAACCTCGTTAGACCCTTTAGAAGCACTACGAAGGTCCTACAGGCTTCCTTCGCCTGCTCCCTAAACGCTTAGTAGATCTACTAGTTATTCTTAGTATACTATTCCTTCGCTGCTTTATCCCTAAAGGTAATGATAGTGTCCCTACTAGGGAGCTTCCTTATAGCGACTACTCCCTTCTATATAGACTAGTTATTAATCGCCTAGATAATCTCTAGGGAGGTTCTCTTTATAAGGTTAGCTAGTAGGCTATTACCTCGGACAAGGATTTCCTTAGCGATCCTTCGGGGGATCGCCTTTATAGGTTACGCTTAGGGCGCTAGGGCTCCTGCCACGATCGTTACCTAGGAGCGGTTAGGACCCTATCCCGCGCTTGTAGCAGCTAGGGCGCTTATAAGCGCAGCCTATACTTCCTTGGCGACGATCTTCCTTATAGTTATATAGTTAAGGCCTTCCGGGCCTCCTTTAGCGCTCTATAGCTAGTTAATAGCGCTCTATACCTAGGCTAGGATCTCTCTTGCTATTCCCTAGGCAATGTTCTTCTTGTTTAGGCTAACTAGGGCGACTATACTATCGAGTATAGCCTTAATATCGCCTAATCTACGTTGTTCCTAGCAGGGGGGGGGTTAGTGCTACTACTGTTAGTATTAACGAAGGGGTTAGCGGTAGGTCTACTAGTAGTTATAGGGGCCGCTTAGGGGCGCTTTGTAGGGGGGTTCGGGTCCGTTATACCGAGACTTAGATAGGCCTTTTAGGGCAGGTAGGGTACTCCTAGTAGCGGGGGCAGGGGGGGGGAGGTCGCTATCGACCTCTATGCTAGGTCCAGTATAGGCTATCGGGGCTAGCGCCGGGTAGATCCGTTATAGATCCGGGTTATAGGTCTAGGCGGTATAGAAGAAGATTTCTAGGAGCCGTACGCAGCTCGTTTTCCCTATCTTCCTACGCCTGTAGTACCTACGTAGCGTCTCGCGCGTAGATGCACCTGGTATAGTTAGATAGAGCTCGTCGGGAGCTTTCTAGCGGTGTAGGTTTCGGCCGTTTTGGCGCGCTGCTGCACCAGTTGGTGCGGGCCTGTTTGCGAAGAAAGTTTTTAAGAGAGACTTCTGCTAGTTATATATTTATTTATTTATTCGTACTCCGATATGCCTTACGGCGCGCCGGTCCTGCTACTGGTTTATATACAAAGGAAACCGTACCCCCTGAACAGGGGGCCGGGTAAAAACCCCTGCCTACGCTTCTGCTTTAGCGCTTTGAATCCATTATGCTACGTGTTAAAGGTAGCCCCTGTCTCCCTTAGCGGCTTGGTTCGGCACTTCCCGTACCCTCTCCGCTGCTCTTAGCCGCTTTCGCAGCTATCGTAGCTTCTAGTTACAGCCTACGAGCTACGCTATACTCCGTCAGGCGCCCCGAATCCATCAACCAGCTAATAACTACCTTTACTAAGCTCTTATACGGCTATATAGCTCGTCGTAAGACGAGCTACAGATCCTGTTGTAACTGTATTTGTAACTCCTCCTAGGTTCTGTACTTCGGTGGATCTTTATACTATACTACTAGGTGTTCAATCGTTTCTTTTCCCTCGCTGTACTCGTAGTATAGCGTAGTGATCTCTAGGACGTTCACCCTATTTAGGTACTCCTAGAGGCCGATGTCCCCGCTACGCGCCTAGGCAAGCAGGGAGCTCTAAGCCTTGCTTAGACCCTTATGTCTCTTAAGGGCAAGGTCTATAAATAGTTGTATCGGGGGGTCCTTGTCTGCCGAGCGGTATATAGGTCTTCTTGCTCTCGTTACAAGCGCGGCGTGCCTCTCCCGGGCCGCTATCTCGCGCTCCTGCTAGGCAAGTTCCACTACTCTATCTATATCGAGGGTCTTGTTCTTCAGCTTCCCTATCTTCTACTTTTGCTTAGCCTACTCGTTTGCTATAGCTACTACTCTCTTAACTACTGTTAGCCCCTATAGGCCTAGCCTAGGCTTCCTCCCTCGCGTCCTCCCGCTCCTCTTCTAGAACCTCCTAAATAGCTTAGTATACGCCTTCTAGATCAAGCTCGCTACTATAACCAGGGGGCGCCCTAGTCCCTCCCCTAACTAGAGGAGTGGTTCGTATATCCTAGCTTCGAAGTCGGCTAGCTACTTGTTCAGGTAGAGGTCTACTAGTAGGACCTAGGCCTCTGTCTCTAGGTACCTAATTAGCGTAGTTCTATAGCCTCCCGCTACTACGCGGAGGCCCTTGCTCTAGTCCTTCGCTAGCTTCTTGGCTATCCCCTTTAGCTCGCTCCCCTTGCCAACTATAGTTAGGACGTAGTAGCTCGCCGCTCCATATACTACTATACTCCTTATATACTTTGTATACACCTCCCGGGCCTTCGCGAGGCTCGGGCCCTACGTCTTCGCCGCGATCCTCGTTAGCGCGAACTCCTAGGTAGCGAGCTTCTTCTTGACCGCGCCGCGGTACGCTTGCTATAAGAGCTTCTAGTCTAGCTAGACCCTAAGGAACCTGGCGGACTTGACTGGTTTGATATCTATATGCCTACCTCTGTCCGGGAGGGCGAGCTTAGCTAGGTCTAGCCACTACCTTCGGTTCTTATTAAAGTAGATTAGTTTGTACTTCTACGCTACGAACGCCATTCCCTACGTTCCCGCCTACTTCAAGCAGGTTCCCTACGCTCGCTCGAGCTAGCGGATATTTACCTCGGCCGACTTTCCAAACACTAGTAGGTTCGTGTCGTCGGCGAAGCCCGCTATACTAAGGTGTAGGTACTCTCTCCTTAGGTCCTTATATAGTGATACGATGTATAAGATAAATAGGACGGGCGATAGAGGGGACCCCTAGGGCACCCCCGCTGTAACTAGGATATCGTCTGTTACCTTCCCGTCGAAGTAGAGGATTACAACCCTGTCCGTTAGCTATTCCCGTACCTAGAGTACTATCCACTTTAGGTAGCCGAGCTCCTAGAGCGTAGCTAGTAGTCTAACGTAGTTAACTATATCGAAGGCTCCGGCGATATCTAGTTGTAGGAGGGATACTAAGGCGCCTTGGTACTATACCTCCTGGACTTAGGCTACGACTAGTCGGACCGCTAGCTCGGTCGATCTACTTGCCCGGTTACCTATCTACTTAGTAGGGAGCAGCCTGTAGACCTCCGCCGCCGCTATAATCCTTCTTACTACTATTGCCTCGATCACCTTCCCTATAGTCGGGAGTAGCGTAATAGGGTAGTAACCTCCTAAGGTACGGTATATATCGGGTATCTTTCCTAGCTTCTATAGGACTACCGTCTTAGCTCTCTTAAACGCGGCTAGGAACTATACTAGCTATAGGCACCTTGTAGTTAGGGCCGCGAGGATCTAGCTTAGCGGTCGGCCGTACGCCTTTAGGAATCCTATCGGGAGTATATCCTCCCCTAGGGCCTTCTACAGGCTCGCTTTGTCCTATGCTGCTTCTATCGCTAGGAAGCTTACGAGCTCCTAGACCTTGAACCCCTGTTTCTACTCCTCCTTAAGGTCTAGGTCCTGGATATCGCTAAGGTCCGCCCCCGGGCTTAGGAAGAACTTCTTCGCAAGTGCCTCCGCCTTGTTCTAGTACGTCGTTAGATCTAGGCCGCCGTCTAGGCCCTTTAGGGCTAGGAGTTTCGGTAGCTCAGGGGGGAGGAAGCTCCTAAGCCTTGCCTATCGCTCGAGCTACTATAGGGTCTCCTCCCTAGCTTCCTCGATCGTCTTCCTCTAGGAGCGCCTCTTTTCTTCCGCTATTTCCGTTACTAGCTCTCTCTACTTCTTATTAAGCTTCTCCTTATAAAACTACGTAAGGGTCCTCCGGAGCTCCCTCTCCGCCTCCTTCGCTACCTTCGACGCCTCCTCTACCTTTCCCATCTACTATAGGGAGCTCCTCCCCCTTAATTCCTTCCTCCTAGGGGCTATCGCGTAGGCAATAGCTGTTAGCTCCGTAGCTAGCTCTTCAAACACCTCCTCTAGCCCCTTTCTTGTCCTAATCCTTACCTTTAGCCCCTCCGGTCCTCTATCGTCGAGCTATATCCTTAGTAGCAAGTACGCTACCTCTGCCTTTATTAGCTTCTCTAAGACCTTCTTCTAGTTCTACCCTTCTAGCGCCTTCCCCCTTAGGAATAGGCTATCGAGCTTCACTTCGAGCACCTACGGGTAGTGGTCCGACCCTCCTCTGATCTTCTTCCCTAAGTACGTTATCGTTAGGTCTATTAAGGCCTAGATATAGTCGATCGTTAATGTCTTACCCCTTTGCTCTCCTATAGGGGTTCTTGTAACTATACCCTATAGGGTTTATAGGCTTAGGTCCTACTTGTAAGCTAGCTCGAGGAGCTCCTTGGACTTCCTCTCGTATCGCCCGAACTTATCCTAGACTAGGTTCTAGAGGTTAAAGTCTCCCGCTAGGATTATAGCGTAGGCTAGGCCCTGATAGGCTAGGAGGCTCTTTAGGATAGTCTTATCTGCCGTATAGTTGTTATATACTAACTAGAGCTCCAGACCCCTCCTCCCTAGCTCTAGGAACTACACCCTGCACCACCACGCGCTCGCCTTGTAATCCCACTGTCCGATGTTAAACTTCTTATACACGTATATCGCCGCTTTTCCCTATTATATATAAACCAGGTAGTACCGTAAGCTCCGGGGGCAGTGGGCTGCCCCCTACTTGCTAAGCTATAGTTCCTGGACCGCGATTATATCAAACTCCGCCTCCTCTAGCAGAATCTCTATATTCTGCTTCACGCCTCTAGTGTTCTAGAGTATAGTTTTAAAGATCATCCTCTCCGCTAGTTATACCTTCGTCCTCCGGCTCGTTTTAGGTCGGGGGGATAGTTGCCGCTACTAGTAGACCCTAGGGCTAGGTGTTCTATATGCTTAGGACGCTAGTAGCCTGTATATCAAGCACTTCCTAGGCGCTCGGGGGTTCCGCCTAGGATCCTTAGGATCCCCAGCGCCATTGCTACGGTAGCAGCGGTCCCGACGCGAATAGGGCTATAGCCGGGCTAAACTACAGTCGGCTCTACGACATGTCCTTACTTACTATAGTAGGGCGACCTTTTAGTGTTAGGAACCTAGGCCTCTTCGCTCCGACCCTCTAGTATCCCTCCCTATCCTCCTCCTCTACGCCTTAGCGTATAAATGCAAACAGTAGCTTCGCGGGCTCCGGTCTAGTAGGTTCGAATGTTCTAGGCCTATGTTAGTACGCTTCCTTAGCCCCCTCCTATGCTCTTACCCTCTCCCTGCACTCCTTCGACCACCTAGTGTACTTTCCGCCGTACGCTAGGCACCTTAGCGGGAGGTAGCCCTCGTAGGTAGGGCACTAGGCCTCTCCCTCCTTTCCTCCTGCTCTATAGGCCCTTGCCCCGCATCTTCTATATAGGGGTTCCTTCAGGCAGTACCTCTAGATATATCCCTACTTCTAGTACTTGAAGCACTGCTTCGGCTTAAGCGCTACCTAGTACAGTTTGTAGTCCAGTACTCGGGCGTCCTAGATAACTCTAAAGTCGCACGCTGCTCTTGCCTTATCTTAGCTCTTAAAGGTTACTAGTACCGTCGCTCTTATAAGCTCTAGCTTACTAGGGATCCTAAACTTGACTATGTTTACTATATGGAAATCTAGTCCCTAGGCGAACTCTACTTCGGTAACTCCCTAGATCTCTAACCTCGTCAGACCCTTTAGGAGTACTACGAAGGTCCTACAGGCTTCCTTCGCCTACTCCCTAAACGCTTAGTGGATCTACTAGTTGTTCTTAGTATACTAGTCCTTCGCTGCTTTATCCCTAAAGGTAATAATAGTGTCCCCGCTAGGGAGCTTCCTTATAGCGACTGCTCCCTTCTATATAGACTAGTTGTTAATCGCCTGGATAATCTCTAGGGGGGTTCTCTTCGCGAGGTTAGCCGGCAGGCCGTTACCTCGGACAAGGATTTCCTTAGCGATCCTTTAGGGGATCGCCTTTGCAGGTTACGCTTAGGGCGCTAGGGCTCCTACCGCGATCGTTGCCCAGGAGCGGTTAGGACCCTATCCTACGCTCGTAGCAGCTAGGGCGCTCGTGAGCGCAGCCTGCACTTCCTCGGCGACGATCTTCTTTATAGTCGTGTAGTTAAGGCCTTCCAGGCCTCCTTTAGCGCTCTATAGCTAGTTAATAGCGCTCTATACCTAGGCTAGGATCTCTCTTGCTATTCCCTAGGCGATGTTCTTCTTGTTTAGGCTAACCAGGGCAACTATACTATCGAGCATAGCCTTGATATCGCCTAATCTGCGTTGTTCCTAGCGGGGGGGGGGTTGGTGCTGCTACTATTGGTGTTAACGGGGGGGTTAGCGGTAGGTCTGCTAGTAGTTGCAGGGGCCGCTCGGGGGCGCTCCGCGGGGGGGTTCGGGTCCGTTATACCAAGACTCGGATAGGCCTCTCGGGGCAGGTAGGGTGCTCCTAGTAGCGGGGGCAGGGGGGGGGAGGTCGCTATCAACCTCTATGCTAGGTCCGGTATAGGCTATCGGGGCCGGCGCCGGGTAGATCCGTTATAGATCCGGGTTGTAGGTCTGGGCGGTGTAGAAGAAGATTTCTAGGAGCCGCACGTAGCTCGTTTTCCCTATCTTCCCACGCCTGCAGCACCTGCGTAGCGTCTCGCGCGCAGATGCACCCGGTATGGTTAGATAGAGCTCGTCGGGAGCTTTCTAGCGATGTAGGTTTCGGCCGTTTTGGCGCGCTGCTGCACCAGTTGGTGCGGGCCTGTTTGCGAAGAAAGTTTCCTGCTAGTTATATACATGCCTACTATATATGATATATGGCCATGGGCCGTGGACCGCTCAGAACCGCATTGGCTTTCCCGATCCCACGGTTCTTGGTTCGATGACGATCAGTACCCTCCAGCTCCTCGAGTTCGTCGAATCATGCTCGACATAGGAGAAAAGCTGCCGGGGGACTTGCTTAAGTGCACTGGCACATAATACTTGTCAAGATTTACCACTTGGCTATTATTTTGCTTGCCGCAATGTTGGGTTTCGTTGGTGTGGTATTGAAGACGGAAAACATTCAGGGGGTTTGGTTCGAGTTGGCAAGAACTCGGGTGCACAATAAATTCAATCTTCCCGTGGCCGCATGGAGCAAGACCTAGGGGCCCGTTCTGTGGCCAGCAGGGGCCTATGGGAAGAATTCACCCCGAAATTCGAGGAAGGAAGGAGACACAGTGAGCCCATTGGCAGATACCCCGCTCTCTCAACATGACCGTCACCGAATCGCTGATACGCATCCAACCTGCAGAGGATAATCGTGCCGCGCCAGATCAGCTGCTGGAGCTAACGGTCAAGAAGATGACTTTGATCGCTTGTCTCGGCAGCGACTGCGTCTGAGTCCCACTCCAACCCCCACATCTCTGACAAGAACGGCAGATATGGGACTCGGACTTGTCAACAACGGGAAGAATCATGTCAGATCTGGTGCAACTCTTGATCCCGGGGCCCCGCCAACGAGTTGCTTGGGTGCAGTTCAACGACAACTCGTCCAACTCTCCAACGCAACCCAGCCTGATGACGTGTTTACCCCCAATCCCACCCGCTGTGTCTTCCCAGTCTGCTCTAATCTCCGTGTAGGAACATTACACGACTGTAAACCCACGAGCAACTCGGAACCGGACCTGACCGTCCTGCACCGCTCGTGCTACTGTTGCAACGCGACCTGCAGCACCCGCGACCAGCAGCCGCGCCCTCCTGCTCCACCTCCCCCGCCCTCCATGTTGCGGCCCAGTCAGTGGCGGCCCCTGACACATTGCTCGCTGCTTGCCATGGGCAATATCAGACGACCGACGGCGTGCCGGGACAGGTCACAGGCGTCGCCAGCTAATCCACGCCATGGCCGTCCCACACCCGCCACCGCAGCCCCAGCTACAAACGGCCTTGACAGCTGAAGAGGGCTGCTTTGCGACGAGTGCCGACCGGAAATACTACCGTCGAGGCAACGCCTTCATCAAACGATGTCTTCGAACCAGGGAGTTCCTGCTTGGCCGCCACGGCATTCACGTGCCGCGGCTGCGGAAGGAGTCGCTCCGAAACGAGGCCGACACGCTGCGCTTCATACGCCGCTTCACCGACGTCCCCGTGCCCCTGGTCTTTTGCGATTTTGAAGACGACGACGCCTACTATCTCATCACCGAGTACGTCGAGGGCGTCAGCATGGCCGACCTGCCCGGCCACCAGAAGGACGTGGTCATCGCCGAGCTCGAGGGCCACCTGGCCAAGCTCAAAACTCTGACATCCGACCGCATGGGCGGGCCGACCGGCATCGTGATCCCCCCGTACCGCGTGCTCTGCGAGACCGAGAGGGACGACTGGTCGCAGCTGCGCCCATCGGAGCACCGCGAATACGTCTTTTGCCACAACGACTGCTCGCAGCACAATGTCATTGTCGACCCGGCCACGCTCAAGATCGCTGCCATTGTCGACTGGGAGTATGCAGGCTTCTACCCACCCCGTTTCGAGTTCCCGTTTTACAATCGCAAGGGTCCGTCGGTGGCACTCGGGGAGGAGGTGGACGACACCGAGGAGCTGCTCCGGTTTCTCAACTCTCGGCTTGTGTGACAGTGTGGAAGGTGAGAGAGCATTGCAAGCCCTAGCCTGTCTGGCCGTGTAAGTTGTGCGGTGTATCAGATATCGTTAACAACCCAGGGTCAGGATGAATGTCTTCTTTTATTTGGCTCCTCAGGAGTCGGAGTCAGCCGCCCGAGAAAAGTATTGATTAAGTATAGCAGACCATCATGACTATACATCGGGTATTATCAGGCGCTTTGGTAGCGGCCATAGAATGTCAGAGTATTAGTAGACCCCATCTGCCTTGGGCAATTTGCATCGGTGTTTCCCTGAGCGCACTCCAATGGTCACCATCGACAAAGTAACAAGTAGAGCAAATCCTATGCAAACTTGAACAATCCGGCGAGTATCATGTTCCTTTCAAGCTCAAATCGATGGTCGTACCGGCCGGTCTGTCTCTTCCTTCACTCCCACCCAACCACCTATTTCAGAGACATTCGTCGGGTTCAGGCTGATTACAAGCCGAAAGACTTGTTGGGTCAAAGGAGACTTTCTCAACACCTTGTTCATCACAACAAAGAATAGCCTCATCCCTTCCAATCCAACCCGAGAACACCGGCCTTGAGTCCAAACAATGTCTTTGTCCCATCCCTGACCACCCAGCAGCATATATACCCTCCAACTTCCACTTCTATCCATCCCCACCCCCAAACCACAACCACACCCTTCCATACCCAACCAGCCAACACCAACACCAACACCAACACCACCAACACAAGCTAAGCATTACCCCCCCCCCCCCTTTCGCTTGTATTCGTCTTTCTAAAAACCAACCAACCAACCAACCAACCAGCCCCAACCTCCCAAAAAAAACCCCCCCCCCAAAAGAAACATGTGCACCTACAGCCTCACCCTCCCCCTCTGCCCACACTGCCACAAGGTCCTCTCGCCGCGCGGGCCCGCGACCCTGCACGCGTGCCGCACGCACCGGGCCCGCGCGACGGGCGGCGCGTGCGTGGCGACGCCGTCGGCCGCCATGACGCGGCACGAGCTCGTGGTGTGCGGTAGCTGCGCGGGCACGCGGAAGGCAGACAGCGCGGACAGCGCGGACACGGCGGTCCCGTCCGTGGAGGATTCCGGGTCCGGGTCCGGGGCCGGGGCTAGCACGCACACGCACACGCACACGGACACGGACACGGACGCGAAGGGGGAAGGGGGGGTGTGGGAGCTGGTTGCGGGGGTGCAGCGGTGCCGGCTGGGTGAGTGAGGCGGTTAGGTGGGTATAATAGGTATGTGGCCCCGCCTTGGGGTAGCTATGTAAGTCTGTTTGGTGAGGTGGGTGGGGAGCAACTGACGGTGAGTTGGGTTGGTGCATGTGGGAGGGGGCACCGGGTCTAGACAGGCCAATGGCATTAAAAACGCGTTGTAGCAAGCATGTAATACGAGAAACCCGAGAAACAACCCCACAAACGGGCAATCATGCGCAAGTGATCATCGACAGGCCGAAGCAGGTTCCATAATCCCCAAATCCAGTGCGTGTATTTCCTCCCAGCTGCTCCGTCCCCAGTGGTATATCAGATCAGTCCAACTAACTTTACAAGGCAACGGCGCCGACAAGGGTGAAGAGAGCGACGAGGCCCGAGATGACGAAGGGCGCGCTGGACAGAGCCGGCGCGACGCCGGGGGCGGCGTTCTCGGACGTCTCCGAGTCGCTGTTGTCGCCGCTGCCGCTCGCGCTGCCGCCGTCGCTGGAGGAGGCCTGGTCGGTAGCCCACTGCGAGCCGGGGCCCTTGAGGCCAGGGCCGGGGCCGGCACCGTCGGCGAAGAACTGCATCGTCTGGTTAGCGGTCGTGGTCATCTACAGGACAGCTGGAAAACGGCTCACCTTCTTGGCACCATCGGGGATGGCCGGGAGGGCGGTGGTGCTGACGTCCCAGTTCTTGTCGGCGGTGGGGCAGGCGGCGGCCTTGGTGGTCTTGGTATAGCCGCCGTCGCCCTTGGGAGCGGGCCACTTCTTCAGGGCGGCCTGGAAGGCGGCGAACTCGCCACGCTCTGTACGCGCACCGGTCTGGTCCTTGCTGGCGTTCTCGCCGCCCTTGATGTTGACGATGCCGTACTTGTTCGCCTCGTAGGTGTACTCGTACATGAGGCCGCCCGAGTAGACGCCGGTCATGTTGCTGTGCATGAGGGATTCGATCTCGCCAAAGTCGCGCTTGTTCTCGATGCACCCGTACTCGGACAGGAAGATGGGGATTCCAAGGTCGGCAAAGGACTTGACCTTCTTATCCCACCCGGACGTGACGAAGTCGGTGCTGCACCACGAGTAATCGTTCTGCAGCTCGGGTTAGCGGCTGCATGTTATGGCAACCTAGGCAAGGGGAAGGGGGACTAACGAAAGCGAAGAAATCGCTGCGCTCCTCATCGGAGCCGCAGTTGAAGTACTGCGCGGTCTGCTGCCGGTTGGTGGTCACGTCGGCAGCCGAGTATCCGACGGGGATCTTGCGGTGGCCGCGGGCCTTGATGTAGGTGCGCATGTCACGGTCCGTCGCCTTGACGTAGGGCGCCGTGCGGGTCGTGTTCAGGAGGTCGTGGATGACCTCGTTGCCGGAGAAGAAGGCCATGGTGTTGGAGTACCCGGCAAAGGCATCGATGGTGGCGAAGACGCTCTGCAGGTAGGGCGTGTTGTACGAGCCGTGGGGGTCGTTGCGGTTGATCGAGTATGCCGGGTTGTTGGCGTCGAGCACAACATAGATGCCGGCCTCGGCGAGCGCGTTCATGCAGTCGTCGTGATCCTTGTTGTTGTCCGTCATGTAGACACGGATGACGTTGACGCCGAGCTTCTTGAACTTTTCGATATCGGGCATGCAGACCTTGGTGTCGGCGAGGGGGTCGATCTCTGCGCCCGAGCCGCCGGGCTGGTAGTCGATGCCGCGCACGTAGAACCGCTCCTTGCCCTTGAAGAAGGCATTGCCACTGGTCGTGATGGGCTCAACCGAGGCGGCGCGCGCCTTGACCGGCGGGGAGGCTGCCGGGCTGCCGTGCACAGCGGCCGCCAGAGCGGACACCAAAAAGGCAGACTTCATCGTGGCGTGTTTATCTCGAATGTTGGTCGAATGCGTGTGGGAAACGGATGTGGTGGGTTGGGAAAAGAAGCTGGATTAAAATATTGCAATATGCAAAAAGTCAAATGGCCATCAAACGAGCGATTCGGCCAGGCAGTTGAAGAAGCAATCAAGGTGAGTGATTGACGGGAAGGGGAAGTGACGTTGTACGGTCTTGAAGAAAAGAACAAGAACGGAGGATCCGGATTTCAGGGGGGACTGCAATTAAAACAAACACCCCGGCCATCCGAAACCTCGTAAAAGGCAAAAAGGGGTTGGTGCATAGCCACCCTTGGAGGCTCCATTCCTCTTAGCGGCATTGCGCCTGCCAAGCCCCGTTTGTTAGGACGCCAAGTTCTTGGAAATGGATGGGCGTCTCTGCCGGCCAATCCAATCCATCGCTGCCAACTCTTGGCCGGCGAAGGGGATTGCTCCAAGGTCTCCCATAACAAGGAACCGGTCCAGCAATTGCAGATGGATTTATGCGCGCTGAAACACTTGTGTTGCCATGTTACTAGGAGGTGTCCAAGCACAATGTTTTGTCGTCTCATCCAGTGGGACTGTGCATATTGTGAACTGCAGACGATTTGCAGAGCGTCTGTACTCCGTATGTACATATGTAGAGATCCGTACAGATTACACCAGCATACACCCCAAGCCGATTGGCCCATAACCCGAAATAAGTGCCAAGGCCAAGAAGAGCCAAGGAAGGGATTCCCCACAAAGCTTCAGGCCGGTGGCGTCAAGCCAGAGCCTGTCAATCATGTTCCACGTCACGAAAGTGAAGTGTGAAAGAGAGGAAACCGATCTTTGTTTTCGGTAACCGTGACATTTGGCGCCCAGTTCCTGTCACAAACAACATGTGTCCTCGCCCAAAGTAGGCCAACGCGCCGCTACATGGCCACGAGTTCCACTCTGACACCCGGGAATGTGAAACCAACATCTTCAGGTGATCTGCGTCAAAAAATAGTCACCCCACTGCTGATATCTCCACTCTCAACGTCTGGCGCCGCAGTATCGAAATGAGAAACCAACAACCGCCAAGCAGCAGCGCGAAGGCAATTGACAAGACCCAATCGCAGAGTTGACAAGCCCACATTGGACAGCAGAGGGGGCGCAGTTCTACATGGACAGACCGTGATACCTGACGCAGGGTCGGCAGGTTACAGGTTACATACTGTACACTCCATCTGACAGACGGTGCTCGCCTGTGTCAGGAACAAGCCGCCGAGGTTCCGTCAAAGGACGTGAGGCCGTCGTCCATTTCACACCGCGGGCCCACACAGCTCCTCACCGCGTGGCTCTGGACAATCGTTGCCTGATCGGTGAGGGTTGAAACAGAAACTTTAATTGTGAGCAACCTTATTTGCCAATTATGGGGCTGCCAGGATAAGCGATCTACACTGCCTCGAGACAGGTACAGGGACCTGCACTGCCTCCAGTGTCAACGGAACAGCCCTTTTGGCTGCTTATGATATGGGTTTTTGAGAACAACAGGCCCGTACAAGACGCCAGTTCAACCCCATGCCCTCGAAGTGACGAGTGGGTGTCGCGCGCCGCCGTAAATACCCCCCCAACCGTCCACCTTTCCGCGCAGCTGGAATCTGCATCTTGCTCAGGTCAATGGCTGGATAAATGGCAGGATGCAGTAGAGACCCGAACACATGCGAAATTGAGATCAGAACCAGGAGTTGGAAATCGTCCTAGAAGTCGTCACTGACGATTGTTTCCCCAGAGTGGTCGGTGACGGAAGTTCCTCTCTAGTCGGCTGTATGCCAATTATTGTTGCCAATTTTTGTTGCGCGTAAAATTGAGACCGCAAAGAGTGGTGGGAAGAACGGAGAGAACCCGGATAACAGAACCGCAAGAGGGCTGGCTGAGTACCATAGCACACTGCTGTTGTGAGTTTGGGAGGGAGTCATTGGATTGCGTTTAGTTGAGAATCAAGTTGGGAGAGCTTGGCAGATAAAGGCGTTTGTCTCTTGACGCAGTCATGGCCGCACGCAAGCGCGTCAGCAGTCACAAGAGGTTGTTGCTTCTTGGGCGGAATTGTCGCAGCTCTATAGTCCGCCGGGGACATGGCATCAATCAGCGAGTAGTACTCCATATCGTTCCGGCTTGATCTATACAGCAAACATCCATGTCAGGGGCTGGGACATCATTATATGAACAAAGTCGCGTCAACTATGTTCATGGGACATACGAAGCATCAAGCTCATGTGTTTGTACTATATAACCATCAATATTATGAGGCACTGAGGCTAGCTGGGCTACTAGAAGCCGTATGTTCTGCTCCTATGGCTGAACAATACCACGTGGAAGCCTCAAAACAGTCTGGTAGTTCGGACGGCAATGTGAATTCACTGCCCCATGAAAGGGCTCACTACTTAACTTCCAAGCCACTCTTCTCCCACGCCTTCCACAATTATTTGCCATCTGAATTTTCAAGTTGCCCATCTCTCTCTCTCTTATCGGTCAGGCTACGTCAAAGAACATTCAGTCGGCGTCTTTCTTGATTCATTCCCAACTTCCCACGACCGACATTTGCAAATCAATCAGCTTCGGGGTAAGTGTTCCTGACTTGTATTTCTGCTCCGACGCCGCCGCTGACCGAAGTGAATAGGATCGTTGGTTGTCGAGCTCGCTTCCTTTTCACGCCTTACATCACGAAGGTAAGTCTCTTCTCTGCGCTGGATCTATTCTAGCTATACATGTAAACAAGCCGCTGCTGTTTACCGTTTCCCATCCGCACCCACACCCATGCTGACCATCCAGTGGCAAGGCCATACCGACAGTGTCAAGCGCCAGAATGTCCACCTACCGGCAACAGCCGCCTTCTACAGGCCGCTATACAGCACTCGACCGCGAGGCCGAGGCTGAGGCAGAACTCGACCGAAACCTCGCAAGGCTCGAGATCGAGCTCCTTGCCCTGGTCGACGGGCATTCCCCCCCAAACACCCCCCCCGCGACCCCGCCAGCCACAGACCCAAGCCGCAACCACCCCGATGCGGACTTCATCCCCACCCGCATGCGCCAGTCGATGATGGGCTTGGTCCCCCGGCCGGCCCAGGACGTGCAGCGGCTCGCCGCGGTCGGGTCCTCGCTCAACTACGGCGGCAACCCCTATCTCGCGGCCAACATCTCGGCCGACATCCCCGACGCCGAGAACTGCAACTTCTGGATCACGGGCATGCCGCCCAGCGCCAGCTGCGGCACGCTGCTCGCCGCCGTGCGGGACACCGGCCGCGTCTTCTGCACCGTCATCAACCCGCCCGACTCGGCCCGCGGCCATCCGACCTCCGCCGGCAAGCTGTGCTTCTTCGACCTGGCCGCGGCGCAGCGGTTCTACGGCCGCTTCGGGCCCGGCGGCAGCCCCTTCATGGTGGGCGGGTATTGGGCGCGTGTCCACCGGAACCGGCAGCGGGTGGGGCCGTCGACCGAGACGCGGTTCTGCAGCCGCGTGCTGGTCGTGTCGGGCCCGGCGCGGGACGTGAGTGTCGACGAGCTGTTGCGGCTGTTTGGTAGTCGGATTGCCTTCCAGATGGAGGGGATCACGGTGACGGGGTCGCGGCCCGAGGGGGCGGAGTCGACTAGGACTGTCGAGTTTTATTTTGGGAGTTACAGGGCGCAAGCACAGCTTGCCTACAGCATGTTGCGGGGGCGTCCGGAACTGAGGGTGACCTACGGACGGGATCCCTGTGACGCCATCTGCGTTGGGCCGTAGGGCGGGTTCCGTTTGTTCTTTTGGAATGATGTGGTATGAACTTTAGATATATCGACATACATCAATGAGACTTTCATTACCCCACAGTTCTTGCCGGGCGGCGGTTTGGAGGACCACGGGTTGGATCTCTTGGGCGCCCCTATTTCCAATTCTTTCTTTGGTGAAGTCTACAACTTAGTTTTGGAGTGATATATCATGGATATTGGAGCCCTTGGGTTTCCAGGCCCAAAACCGCAGTGGTCGAAGACGAATATGGAACAATCCATCCCGATGTTGGCGTTGTTCCTAGGGAGATTCCGAGGACTCCTGTCTTTGACGGTGCAGAGAAGAGTGGATAGAGATCTGACAGATTCTTCTCGTCGACACCGTGAATTTACAATGCCATTGCTTGTTCGCTGCCGCGGTCGTGGGTGATACATACCAGAATCCAGGAAGGGTCAGGGTTAGGGCTGTAGAGTAAACAAGGACAGCGCTGCAAGCTGCAAGACCGCACCAATCACCCTGCTTCCGTTGCTTGCTGTGCATCGGCGATACTCCCTGTATTAGTAGGGATTGGAGGGTCCTGTCATCTGTTTGCAACGCAGGAGCGTTTGCAGCCACAGCCCGGAAATCGAGGAAGGGGGGACTGTTGGAGGGCGCACAGCGGCAGCGGTCAAAGGGGTCCGGCGCGCATCAGAGGTTCTCTCCTTTTTGTCTGGCGAAGTCGGTGGGTCGGAGGGCGATTTTGTAGCCTCGACGAGTACGGAAATCCGTACTCTAGTCTGCGCATACTGCATACAATCGCCCCACCTTCCCATCACCAGAACGACGCCGATGCGCCGCCGACGCGAGAGCTGTTCGTACGGCCCTGTGCCTAGACAGATCCTAAACATGCCGGTCTTTCCCAACATGAAAGTCAGCGCAATATATGCCGGACCTGCACAACTTATGTAGCTGCTGTTCCGGAACAACCCTAACCCTCCTTCCTTCCGAGACTCGGTTGCACTGGAATTTGACCGTGCATGAATAGCCCCACCGCATGCATGTCTTACATTCCATGTTTACTCCACCACGCAGTCCGCAAGGCTGATGTCGCCGACGAGAGGTCCACGTATGCGCAGACCGGAGCTCACCCGCTCGCACTCTTGACCGCCTCGAGCCGATGCGCACCTGGCTGCTGCCGGAAAACTCCCGTTGCCAATTCGAAGTCGAACAAACCACGACTCGTCGAGACGTCAACTTGTCCACACTCCAAGTTCCCAACCATGCTCCGATGGCGGCCCTCAACGGAACCTCCTTGCTTGCCCGCACAAGGTCTGCGCGCATACCAAACACCACCAAGCCCGTCCCGATCTCCTCTCGCGGGGCGCCATCAAACGTGATAGCCTCCGCCCACCCTCCGCCGCAGCCGACCGCCTCCCCAACCACCGTTTCGAACGTCTCCCTATTCCTAACCAACCTCCGACTCCTCGACCTCGACCGGCACCCCGACTGGCCCGACATCAGCGCACTCACCTTCAGCGCCAGAGATGCGGCGCAGGGGCAAAAGAGGCGCATCCAATCCGTCGAGTGGGCCCTCTTCCACCTCTTCACCCTCTGGGACCCCGAGGAAGCCCGCAACAAGCTGCGGCCCTTTTTCCCGCCCGCCGACCAGGTCCAGTCGCTGAACCTACGCGCCGCCCTGCTCAGGTGTCTGGAACAAGCAAAGAAGAATGGCCTTCTCGGCCGCGACGCGGTCGTCCGCAAGACTATGCTCGACGAGTGCAAGGGCGCGCGCGTCGAGGAGGTGCTCGCCGTCTTCTCGTCGGCCGTGCTGAAGAAGCGTGTCGCGGAGCAGCAGCTGCACGAGGGGGGCCACCCGGCCTTGGCGCAGACGCTGGCGCTGGACCATCGAGGGTATTCTGGGGACAGGGCGGAGCTGGCGGCGCTTGTCTTGGCTCACAGGGTGTCGTTGCGTCGCGTGCTGGACGAGAAGAACGCGGCCAGGAGGAGGTTCAAGGAGTTTTCGGATCTGCTGTCTCAAAAAGAAAAGGACATTCTTCGCAGACGAGAGGCGGCAGAAGCAGTGACGCGGGCCGGCCAGGGGAAGGGTATCTCTGAGGACCAGACGCGTGACGTCTGTCGGGCGGTACGGAACAACTGGACTGGCGATGAGGCCTGGATGGAGACACTTCTCTACGGTGACAGCAAGTCGCATAAGGACGGGCTCCTCTCCACCCCCTTTGACAGGGTCTGGAGACGGGTCCAATCTGGGCGGCTCGACGAGCTGGAAGATCTGTCCGCGGGGCTCCTGGAGCAGTTGGAGAGCAGAGCCCGTGGGCAGCAGGAGAGACTAGAGAAGTGGAAAGACTTCCGGGAGAAGATGTTTCGGAAGAATGGCGCTGAGCCGGCATCCAGTGAAACAGAGGCGCAAGTCAAACCAACAGGCATCGACCTTGGGTTCAGGGGCCATGAAAATCTGCATCTCGGTCGCATGAGCCCGAAGAAGCCTTCTTGGCCCAAACCCGCCGAGATCGACAGCCACTATCAGGCGCTTATCGATGGCCTCAAGTCGGACCTGGCCAGCCTCAGCCCAGATGTCGCTCAGATTCCCCCATTCTTCCAGAGACCACCACAGACCGAGCGCCTCCTGCCTCGAAGAACGGGCGATGTCGACTTCGTCCCGGCACCGGAGACATTGTCAGACATCAGCGACCTCGAAGACGCGCCAGTCCCAGTGCGCCCATCCCCCAAGCGCCGTGAAAAGATTCGCGTCTCGGAAGAACCGGCGTTTGAGCCAGTCATACGCAGGGCCAAGACGTTTGACGAAGAACACGCGTACCCATACCCTAACGACGAGCCACCAACCCCGTCACGACTCCGGAGATCAACAACAATCCAATCCCATTCTCCCCCAGCAAGATTGCGGCCCGCCTATGAGCCTCCAACAAGACCTCCGGTGCGAAGACTCAGCTCGCCGCCTAAACCAAGCCCCGGGCATGCGTCGCCTCCTCGTCCAGCCCGCTCCCCACCTCAACTGGTCGCCGCTTCCCCGGAGCCGCCTCCCTCTCACGACCGCTCACTGTCCCCAACCCAAGAGCTAGCCGACCAGATCCTCGCCAGCGCCGCCTCGCCCCCGCCCGTCAAAAGGACACGCCACACGCTGTCTCTCGCCGAGCGCACCCGCCTCTCCATGGCACGGCGCACCTCGCACGCCAACCTCCGCGTCCCCGACGACGAAGACGGCTTGTACGAGGAGCCGCAACCACCCGAGCCCCCCACCACCGTCCCCATTCCCATCCCGCTGGCCGCCCCAACCAGCACCTCACCACCACCGCCACCACCACTACCGTCCCCCGACAGCCCCGCCGAGTACGAAGACCTCGTCACCCGCACCCGGCGCAGCATGGCGGGCTACGACGCGGCGCGGAAAAGGGCGCAGCTGGAGCGCCGGCGGTCGTTGCGCAAGCAGGCCATGCCCACGCCCGCGCCCGCGCCCGCGACGCCGGCTGGCAGGGGCAGCTATTTTGCGGCCGTGGACGAGGACGAGGAGGAAGGGAATACGACGCTGCTGGCGGAGGATCTGATGAGTGGCGGGGCGGGGGAGATTGACTACGAGGCGGTGTTCATGAGCCGGCCGAGGCTGAAGACGAGTCCGGTGGGGACGCCGGTGAAGGGGCTGTGGTGATGATGGGTGATGACGGGGTAGGCTATGATGGGGATGATGTGGATGGGCCATGATATGTTCGTGCGTTCTGGGAGGGTGGCGCATGGGCTGGGATGGACGCGTGGGATGGGTCATGTTTATGAGATGGGTATGATGGGTCACGGACAGCCATGATTAGGATTTGATTTCTGGAAGTGGTCCGTATTGCCAAGATCACGATTATAAATACACGGCATGCGATGTGGTTTGGTTCTGATGGTATTTGCACCGTTTCGCCCACACCACAAGTACCACAACTCTATCCCCATATCCCACATCTTCTCTACACCCTTTTCTTTTCCCCCGCCTTGCTTCCCCCTCGAAACCACTCACCACCCCTGCGCCTTCAACTCCATCACCCGGTTGATGGTCGCGCGCATGCCCGTCTTGAAGCGCACCTGCCAGCGCTCGCGCTTCTGGCGCTTGCGCTTGAGCGCGGGCCGCTCGTGCGACCGCTGCATGCGGGCGTCGCGCCGGACGCCGTTCTGCGCGATCGACTTCTCCAGCATGCGGAAGGCGCGCGCCACGTCCACCTGGCCCTTGACGTGCATCGTGCGGCCGGTCGACGGCCGCAGCCGCGGCTCCGCCTGCGGCTGGTAGTTGTGCTTGCCGTAGAACGAGCCCTCGTGCCAGATGCCCATCGTCGACGTCGCGTTCTCCATGTCGCCCCGCATCACCGACGTGAGGTCGTCGAACGGCGTGCTGCCGGCGGCGCTGCTGCCGGGCGTGACCGGGTGGGGGGCGGTTGTCTTTTGGCCGGGCATCGCGTAGTTGCTGCTCCGGATCGGCGGCGGCCGCGGCGGGAGGTGGGCCTGCGGCGGCGTGAGGGACGCGCGCAGCAGGTCCACGCGCGACTGGGCCGGCTGGTGCGGCGGGGTGGGCCGGGGCTGGGCGGCGGCCGCGGCTTCGGAGGGGTGTTGGTTGCTGGTGGAGAAGCGGTGGCGCTGGCGGAGGAGGGCGGCGGATGGCCGTGTGCCGGCGAGCAGAGATGGCCTCGCTGCGGCGCGGCAGACCGAGTGCATGACTGGGCGGAACTCCATGATGCTATGCTGCTGCGAGCGGTGGAAGAGGTTAGCGATTGGAAGGGGATGGTCGGAATTGGGGGGTGCTGGTAGGGATGTCGCACTCAATTGGTCATGGATGAGTCCGCCTTCCACTTTGCCGGAGACGGGGTGAGCGAGCGAGCTGCGGTCAACTTTTGATTTTCAAAGTCGCGCTCGGCAACGCTAGCCCGAGTTGCGTGGACTCGAGTTGCACTGGCCACTCGCGGTCTGGCTTGGCGCTGTGGCCGCTGCTTCTGGCACCGGCAAATCATCGCCCCGCCTCCGGCCTTCCCCGGTTCCAGGTTCTCGTGGACTTCCCCTCCGCAACTCAACTCATTTCAACCCTAACCATAGCTGACACCATTGGCGAACTGGACGTTGTTGCTCTCTCTTGACAAACTAGTATATCAATTACCAAACCCAATGCAAAAATGACGCGGTTTGGACACTGCGGCCGAGCGACCATGGCCAGCTGAGTCGAAAGTCACGTGGTGATAGCTCCACTACTGCCCAGCATCCCAACTGGGCCGTGCGTTCCCGGCCTTATCCAACCTTGTGAATTTGCCTGTCGCGATCGCGACCTCTCTCACCCTCGCGTCCAGCATGCACCTCGGCACCCCGTTATCGCACCGCGAAATCAAGACACCCGAGTAAAGCGGTCACCGACTGACCCCGAGCACATATCTACAGCCTTCTGGTCGCTGCGACACAGCCCGCCACCATGGCGTACAATCCATACGGAGGTCGGTGCAGCATTGCGCTTCAGCCCTTGCAGCCGCGGAAAGCTGTGTTGGGGTGGCCGATCTGATACTGACAATCCCCCTTCTAGTGCCGCCTTATGGCGCCCCTCCATCCTACCCCGCCTATCCGGGCGCGTCTCATGCGCCGGGCATGGCACCGCCGCCGGGTTTAGGTATGCCATGCTTCCACGGCCGTCCGCCACTCGCCTCCTACTGACTGGGTCGTCGTCTAGGTCCTCCTCCAGGCATGTCCTCTGCCCCGGGAATGGCACCACCCCCTGGTGTCCAGCAGCCCTCCGCACAAGCTAATCGACCAAGCGGCCTTCCTGCATCCTTCCAAACACCCCCGAACCTCCCCAACATCAACTTCAATGCCCCCGTAATCCGCCTCGGCGCCAGCATGCCCTCGTCGAAGCCCGGCTCATCCCTAGCCGGCGACCGCAAGGACTCCCACACACCCACCTCGGGCCGACCCGGACTGGGGTCAGATCGCATGGACCACTCGCGGGCGCAGGCGAGGGAGAGCATGCAGTCGCTGGTCCCGCCGACCGCAGAGGAGCGCCTACGGACAGTGTTTGTGCACAAGATCCCCAACGGCATCGGCGGCGAGGAGGGGATCCAGAAGCTGCTCAACACGGTGGGCAAGCTGCGCCGGTGGGATTCGGGCCAGTCCCATCTCTCCGACCACAAGGGGGCCCTGTTTGGATTCGCACAGTACGAAGACCCCGAATCACTCGCTTCTGCTGTGGAGTTGCTCAAAGACATCGAGGTGCCCGTCAAGAAACAATCCGCGACCGAGAGCCCGCCCGCCGACGAGGACGACAAGGCCGACGACATGGAGAAAGCACCACTCAAGATCGAGATCGATCCGAGCACGGTCAGGTATCTCGAGTCTTGGAAGGAGGACAGGGGCGACGACTCGGGAGTTGTGGCGAGACTGGGCGAGGCGAGGCTTGCGTTGAAGCAGTTCGTCCGCTACCTGTTCTACCCCCGTATCCCCTCCGGGCGAGATGCCGACGGGGACCTGAGTATGGGCAATGGCGCGAATGGTATGGGCGACAACGTCGAGGTCATCAACATCCCGATGGCCCCGGAAGACGACCTGGCAGACATCCCCGCCGAGATGCGCGCGACTGTGGCTGCCGAGATCGCGTCGTTCCGAGATCGGAGCACCCGAAGAGATCTCGAGCGGCTTAGGAAAGAGGAGGAATTCGAAGAGACGGAGCGCCAACGGAACGGCGCGCCCCGCAAGTCACGCCTCGATTCGCCGCCGCCGGGGACGGGGAGCTCCAACACGGTCCCGCTCGGGCCGCGCGGCGTCCCCAATGCGCCGTCCGGGCCGCGGGGCCAGAACCGGGGCATGGATTTTGTCAATGGCGGGACGGCAAATGGGCCGCAGTTCCGCGACGAGGGTGACTCGGATGCCGACGACGACGAGCTGTACGAGCGGGAGCGCGCGAAACAGCAGGCCGAAGAGGACAAGGTCTATCTGGAGGCCGAGCGCAAGTGGGTCAACCGCGAGCGCCAGCGCACCGCCGCGCTCGACAGAGAACGGGAGCGCGAGAAGGCGGAGACGGACGGCTTCGCGCGGCGGAAAGAGGAGCAGCTGGATCGGGACAAGAACTGGGACGACGACCGCGAGGCGTCACGCAAGGGCCACCTCTTCTACCGCGACCACGGCCAATGGATCCGGGAGCGGACCTCGTTCCGCGCGGCCGAAGCCGCCAGAGACGAGATGGACCGGCGCGCCGAGGAGGACGAGCTCCGCAGGGCCGAGGTCGAGATGGAGCACGCGCGCGGCATGGCCGACTCGTTCCTGGAGCGGCAGGCCGAGGAGATGGGGCGACAGCCGGCGGCCGCAGCAGCAGCAGCCGCTGCCGCCGCGACGGCCCCCGCGGCGCCGCAGCGCGTCACCATCTCGTTCGGGGCGGCGGCGCAAAAGGCGGCGCAGCGGGCCACGGCGCGGCGGACGGTGGCCGAGGTCGAGGGCCTGCTGGACGACGAGGAGCACGACCAGACCACCAAGCGGCAGCTCGTGCCCATCAAGTTCGAGCCGCTCACCGACACCAAGGCCATGTCGGAGGAGGACCTGCAGAAGGCGGTGCGGGCGCTCGCGCACGAGATCCCCGTCGACCGCGACGGCCTGTGGGCGTGGGACGTCAAGTGGGACTACCTGGAGGAGTCGGCCATCCGCGAGAAGCTGCGGCCGTTTGTGGAGAAGAAGGTGGTCGAGTACCTGGGCGTGCAGGAGCAGTTCCTGGTCGATGTCGTGGAGGAGCACCTGCGCAAGCACCAGAAGCCGGCCGAGCTGGTCGAGACGCTGGGCGAGGCGCTGGACGAGGACGCCGAGGACATGGTCAAGAAGCTGTGGCGCATGGTCATCTTCTTCACCGAGAGCGAGAAGCGCGGTCTGCCGGCGTGAGGGGAGGCGTGAGGGGAGGCGCGAGGGGAGGGGCGTGGCATGTTTGGGTTGGCTGGGGCGGGCTCAGCCTGTATGCGCAGCTCGCGCGTCTCGGCCGTCCTGCGAATATAGGGTTGCTGCGGGCTCGTTGCTCATCCTTGTGTCGGGGTCAATGGATATGTTAATACTAGCACTTGGTTTAGACAAGTTTGGTGATGCGAGCCGACAGGCAATGTTTAGTGACCAGACAATAGCGGTCAACCCAAGTCTCGACATCCCCCTTTGCAAAGCACGCCGGCAACCAAACCAGGACCAGACCCTCCCACCAGGAGGAGTGGCCGAAGCTGGCTAGCATGGTGAACACGGCCACACTTCTGCGTCGTCCACAGCTTGACAACCCTACAGATTTACCGTCTACAGTCTCTGCAGTCACCGGCGTCTCGTGAGAAGCGGGGTTATGGACTGGCCACCACCGCCGCTGGGATGGGAGGAGTGGATGGAACCGCTTTTCAGTCTTGCCGAGAGAAGACGGTCGCTGCCCCCGTTGCTGCCGGTTGGGGAGCCTCGGCTCGGCCCGATCCCCGCCACTTCCCCAGATTCCCCAACCGAATGACGCTCGGCCGAGGCCCCTATAATGCGGGGAAGCGCCAGCGTCCCCTTTAGGCAAGCACCGGGGCTATGTATAAGTGGTGGACGGAGTCGTTGGCATTCGTCGCTGCTCAGCGAGTTTCCAGGAGTTTAAGGACTTTTCAAAGCCAACATCTTTGTTCCTAACTCGCAAGATCCAAACCCAATCTCTCTCGCAAACCAACCACCACACCACGGTCACCACAAGTCTATCCACTCCTCCTCACCCACTCACAACAAACCAGCCGCCACACATTCTTCTTCCTCCTACCCAAGTTACTCGACTCGACTCGACTCGACTCAACTCACCCACCCCCAACCCAATTACCTCCCCAAAAACCAAAACCAAAACCAAATCCAAATCCAAAAAAAATAAAAAATAAAAAATAAAAGCAAAATGCCACTAACAACCGCCCCCCCGGTCCCGCACACGACCCTCTCGCAGCCGGCGCCGCACGTCCTGCTCGTGACGCTCGCGCGCCCCGCCGCGCTCAACGCCATCCCCACGGCGCAGCACACGGCGCTGGCGGCGCTGTGGCGGTGGTTCGACGCGCAGCCGTCGCTGCGGTGCGCCGTGGTGACGGGCGCGGGGCGGGCGTTTTGCGCGGGGGCCGACCTGCGCGAGTGGGATGCCGCGGCGGGGAGTGCGGATGGGAACGGCGGCGGCGGCGGGGCGGGGGGCGCGGCGGGGGGTGTCGTCGGGGATGGGTTTGGCGGGCTGTCGAATCGGGCCGGGGGGGGCAGGAAGCCGGTGGTGGCGGCGGTGAACGGGCTGTGCTACGGCGGCGGGATGGAGATGGTGGTCAACTGTGATGTGGTGGTGGCGGATGGGGTGCGCGCGCGGTTCGGGCTGCCGGAGGTGACGCGCGGGGTGGTGGCGGTGGCGGGGGCGCTGCCGCGGCTGGTGCGGACGGTGGGGCGGCAGCGCGCGGCCGAGATGGTGCTGCTGGGGCGGGTCGGGTACACGGCGGCGGAGATGAAGAGCTGGGGGGTGGTCAACTTTGTGGTGGCCGAGGGGGAGGTCGTGGCGGAGGCCGTGCGGGTGGCCGCGGAGATTGCGGCGAACTCGCCCGACGCGGTCGTGGTGTCGCGGGAGGGCCTGCGGCTGGGGTGGGAGGGGATCGGGCCCGAGGCGGGGACCGAGGTGCTGGCGCGCGGGATGTACGGGCGGATCGATGCGGGGGAGAACATGCGGGAGGGGGTGCGGAGCTTTGTCGAGAAGCGGCGGCCGGTGTGGAAGGACAGCAAGCTGTGAGCGATCCCGTGTATTGGCTGGCATACATGTTCGGCTCTACTGGTACTGTCGGTATGTACATACATTCACCCAACAACGTCAGACCGAGTAATGTCAAGCCCGTGGTCCCCCCTCCCCGTCAGCCCCGTACGCCCGGGGTCTCCCGATACGCGGGCGGCAGGATCCCCTCGAGCTCGGCCTTGATCTGCAGCGCCACAAGACGCGAGTACCACCGCTGCTGCTGCAGGTGGCCGCCCACGGACCAGTAGTTGTCCAGACGCGGATGGCGCTTCCACATGCCGCGGATCTCGCCCTCGGCGTCGACACCCCACGTGGCATCCAGCCGGTCCGCAATCTCGCACTCGGCACCGGCACCGCTCCCCAGAATCTCGGCCGCCGTGCTCCGCGCATTGCGGTCCGCAAACCCCGTGCACCACACGACCGCATCGGCCTCGACCACACTCCCGTCGGCGAAGCGCAGCCCCGTCGCCGTGTACCCGACCGGCTCAACCCCCGCCTTCACGCCAACCTCGCCGCGCGCAATCAGCTCCGTGCCGCCCACATCCACATAGTGGCCCCCCGCGCGCACCAGCAGGTAGTGCGCCAGCACGCCGTCGGGGTGGGTGCTGTCGATGAAGGGGAACCCGGCCGCGGCGAGCGCGGCGTAGCGGTGCGGCTCCTGCGCCGCGAACTGGCCCAGCAGGCTGTGCGCCAGCTGGCTGTCGACCCAGGTCGGCAACGTCATGAAGACGCGGTCGTTGGCGGGGACGCCGGCCCCGAGGTCGTAGCCGCCGAAGGCGTGCGGGTGGAAGATGTGCTCGACGGGGACGATGAAGGCGTGCGACCGCACCGCGATGGTGGTGGCGAGGCCGGCGGCGTGGCAGTCTTCGAGGATGTCGAAGGCTGTGCTGGCGGAGCCGATTACGATGGCGGACTGGGGGGGTTAGTGTTGTGATTGCGATTGGGGGGGTGGGCGGTGGGACTCACCTTGGCACCCGTTTCCCTCAGCGCGACGGCGTTCTTGTAGTGCGCCGAGTGCACGCTGGTTCCCGTGTACAGCGGCTCGTCGGCCATCGGCGGCAGGTACGGCTTCTGCACGCCATAGCCCGTTGCCTGCACGAGGTGCTTGGCGACGGCGGTGCGCTGGCCGCCGGGGGTTGCGAACTTGACGACCCACCGCTTGGCCGACGCGTCGTGGACCGTGGACTGGATCGTGGCGGCGGTGATCAGGTTGAGGTGGAAGGCCGCCACGTAGCGCTGCACCTGTCTGGTAAGCTCCTCTCGGTTGAGACGATGCGGGCCCCAGAACTCCTTTCCAAAGTCTGATAGCGGCCTTAGCTGATGGTGTCTGGACCACGGCAAGTTATCGCCCAGAGGACCTCGACTCACACATGAACGGCATCTCGGCGCTCGATGTCGGGACATGGAACCGCATCGAGTCGTAGCGCAGTGCCCAGTTGTCGCCCGGGCTCGGGTTCCGCTCCGCCATGACGCTGTCCACGCCCATGGCCTTCAGACGGGCCGCGAGCGTGATGGCGCTGGGCCGTGCGACGCACCATGTCAGTTAACGCGCCGTGTTCGGGGGCGGTGCGCCGGACTTACGCATTCCCGCCGCCGATGATGAAGACGTCCGTCTCGAAGCTCCCGAGCCCGTCGAGCTGCCGGCCGGGCGACGGCAGCAATGCCTCGTTCTCCGGGTGCACATCCAGCTCCTCCATCCAGGTGCTGAGGACCCAGATCTTCCACCCGACCGTCCCGTTGTTCTTGCCGGGGAGCAGCAGGAGGCTTCCGCTACATGCCGCTGCCGGCGACGCCGTTTTGAACGAGAACCTGCCGTCGACGAATGGCTGGAGACACGGAGAATCAATGCGCCGTTAGCTCGGTCGCCGCTGTACGCTAGAACCAACACCGGAGGAGCCATCTTTCACACCGGCGTATGCGTACGTACCAGATCCGGAGTCGGGGCCTTGAAATGGGCCCCCTCCAACTTGAGCCCCGCGTCGAGGCCCCGGAGCTTCCTGGTCGCCAGCAGGCTCGCCGCGATCACGCCGGGGGTGGTGAAGGTGCGCAGGTGGCACGTCAGGGCGAGCTGGTCTTTCCAGTACGCCTGGCCCTCGACAAAGCAGCCTTCGAGCTGCTGGGCATCGTCGGCGGCCAGGGCGGCACTGAGCCTGTCGAGCGCGTCGGATGCGAGCTTGGCTGCTACCTCGTCCGGGATGCCGTCGCGGTCTACGGTGCCCGCCGCAACAACGGGCAGCGGCAGCGCCCGGCACATGGCGCGAAGGTCGGCGGCGCGGGGTTGCTCATCGTGCTCACCGTGCTCACCGTGCTGCAAGCTGGCGACTGTCGGCCCTGCGGTGGCCATCTTGTCCAAGGAGCCGAGTCGTCGCGCAAGCTGGGATGTCTATGTGCGAGTGTTACAGACTGTTTCGTGCAGGAACATGACGGGCCGAGATGAGATGGCACGCTGCCGTGTTATCTATCTCGAGTGCCACGAGCGAGCGTGGGGGGGGAGAGAGGGAGGGCCTGCAGGGGAAGGGGAAGGGAGGGGCCGCAGGGGACGGATGCGGGCCGGCGGGGAAGGCGGCCGCCAACCGGGGCCAGTCAGAGTCGCAACGAAGCTGCAGCAGGAAGAAATCCCGCAGATCATGCCGCTTCTGGGAGCCACGAGAGGTCCATGCAGCCGGGATCAGGCCAACAACAGGTCATAGAATCGAATTAAACCACACTACATAGGTATTATGCTGCTCCAGCCTCCAACCCCTGCGCAATCCTGAACAACATCCGATGCCCAACCCCAAGCCCGGGAGGCATCCATCCACCCCGCACTCCCTCCCCGGTCTCCGGCTCTCCGCGACGGACGACCTGCCCTCAGAGGGCCGCAACGACACCAAGGAGCCCAGCAACGACCACAGCCGCGCCCGCGAAGCCAGTCTCGCGGGGCCCCGCGTTGGTCGAAGTAGCAGCGGCCTCATTCTCCGACCCCGACCCCGACCCCGAGTCCGAGTCCGAATCCGAGCCAGAACCAGAACCAGAACCAGAACCAGAACCCGACCCAGAATCCGAATCAGAGTCCGAACCCGACGACCCCGCGCCCGTCTTCTGCGGGGCCGCGACCGACGTGGCCGAGCACTCGTCCTCGCCACCAAGGCCGTCATACCTGGTGCTGTACTGGGGGCAGTCGGAGAGGGCGGAGCTGAGCTTGTCGCCGTTGGCGCCGATCCACGAGCTGTAGGCGCTCTCGTAGCTCTTGAAGGCCGGCGCGAGCGACGACGGGACGCTGAAGGAGCAGGGGTCCGTCTGCGACTGCGCCACGGCGTACGACAGGATCTCGGGCGGCGGCGTCGGCAGCGACGACACGACCGACACCAGCGCCTCGACGCACCTGGTCGCGTCGCCGAAGGCGTCGGCGCCGTCCGTCTGCCGCGGCTGCAGGAGCTCGCGCCGCACGGCCATGTGGCCCGGCGAGAGGGCCGCGAGCGCCGTGGAGGCGAGGGTCAGGACGAGGGTGGCGTGCGAGAGCATCTTGGGCGGAATGTGTGTTTGTTTGGTAGGCGGCGGGTTGGTTGGTTGCTTGGTTGGTTGGAGGGGGGGATGTATTGTAGATCTGTGTGTGCGGTTGGATGGGGAGGGGAAACACAACGCGTCAGACGGACGGACGTGGACGCGGACCGAAGACTTAAGTATGGCACTGCCATGGTGGCAATTTGGCAATCTCAATCTGCCAGGACGGCATGGTGTCCGTCTCAGGGGCCTGGCCGCTGCCGGATTAGGCATGGACGGCGCCCTCTGCCTGGAGCCAGGGCGGGCCAGAATCCTCTGTCACAGGTGGCCGAGCCCGCGGAATTTGTGTCCCTTCTTCACAGCCTAGCCCGACGCGGCTTGGTGCTGCATGCTGATAGGCCCGACCGGTTGCGGGTTGCGTCGAGACGCTTGGCTCTCCGGGCCGGTGCTCCCTGGGAAATGAGCATAGCAACGCGCCGCACCCCGGACTCTGGAGTTGCTCGCAGTCGTGGCTGTTTCGGGCGCGCGCGGAATGTGCGGGGTGTGGCTGCGCTGCGGGATGATGGATCATGTTGGAAATAGCCGAATGTGGGATTGGGCAAGGTGGCTCGGTATGCAACTGCGGGTGGCTCAGGCCGTACCTACCATAAGGCGCCACCCTACTCTGGGAAAACGTTCTTGGGTATAGTCTTGGCCAATCAAACCGATCTTCGAAATGAGGGGCGATTTTCACAGTACAGGACGGTCACCAGGGCCATTTCTACAGGGCACGGCCATTTTCCACAGAAAACTGTTTTGAAGTAGTAAGGTAGGTCCTATATGAAGATCGTTTTGGACCGAGAGAGCGTTTGGGACTGTTTTCACACTAAAGTCGTTTTCCGCCGAAAAACCGTAATTATTTAAAATTAGCCCCTAACTTCTAAGCTATTTTAAAATAAAAATTGTATTTCCTTTTAAGTAGTTTTTTTATAACGGTCGTATACAACAAGGTTACACAATAGTGCAACCTTCGTAGGAGCTCGCGAGGGCTGAAGGCTCTACGCGGCGAGCTCCACCTAGTATAGAGCCACGCTCCTCTAGCTATAAGGTGCTTAGCTAACCATATAGTATAGCATATAATATAGCATATGACATAGGCTATGCCTGTGACACTACCCTCCCTCTCTAAACAAGCCCCCTATACAAAAATAGCCCCCTATATAAAAATAGCCCCCTATCCCGGGTGCTTGTATCTAGAGTTAGAGTTATCTTAGCGCCTACCCTAGCGCTGCGCCTTCCTTCTCCGCGTCTATAATAGCAGGCCTAGAAGCTCAGGGTACTTATTATAGAACTCCTAGATAGCGTTATTATAGCCGTGTAGATCCGTTATAGGTTACTAAGTTAGGTTATTATAACCTTCCTACTTAACTTAGTACTACTAGCGACTATTCGCTACCTTACTGAACCCTACGATCCTCTCGAACCTCTACTCTACTATGTCTTTACCTTCGTTAGTCCGTGTAACTACGCGCCTGCGGTTAGCGCTTATATCGTCGTTAACCCTCTCTTAGCTAGCTAGCCCCTACCCTAGGTAGCGCCTTACTCTTAAGACGTAGAACGTAAAGAAGATCGTTATATTCGCTAGGAGCTTTAGAGTTACTATATATAATAAGGCCTTTATAACCTTAAACGGGCCCTCCTACTATAGCGCGAGCTTTACGGTTAGCTTACTAGTCTTATAGTTCTATATATCAAGCATCGCCCTATCGCTAACGCGGTACTATAGCGTATCCTCCCTATAGCGGTTCGCGTTCTATTTGTAGCGGTCCTATAACTACTTTACTAGCGCTATAACCTTCCTAAGGATCGCCCTAAAGCGGTCCGTAAGCTTAGATACCTAAAAAAACTCCCGCTTCTACTACTCTAAGATATTCGGTAGATATAGCTTCGATAGCTCTATACCTATCCTAGGGTTAAAGCTATAATTCGCGAAGAACGGTAATACGCCTATTGTCTTAGAGACTATATTGTTCCCTATAAACTCCGCTAGAAGGAGCTAGTTAACCTAGTTATTCTACGCCTAGTTAATATATAGCTATAGGTACTACTTTAGTTCTACATTAATCCGCCCTGTCTAGCCGTTTATCTAGGGGTAGAACGTTAATAAGGGTTTTAGGGTAATCGCAAGGCGCGCCGACAGCGCCCTCTAGAACCCTAAAACGAACTACGTACCTCTATCCGATACGATCGTCTCTAATATACTATAGAGCAAGTATATACGCTTAATAAACTAGTTAGCTAGCTCGTTAGCCTCTAGTATCG
Organism: Trichocladium antarcticum; assembly: GCA_033297235.1. Lineage (NCBI taxonomy): Eukaryota > Fungi > Ascomycota > Sordariomycetes > Sordariales > Chaetomiaceae > Trichocladium > Trichocladium antarcticum. The sequence goes on along the minus strand of MU853432.1, from coordinate 87,249 downwards.
CCGTCGTAATAAAGTAGCGTATCTTTATAAGCTAGTTAACTACTACTACTATATACCTAAACTCCTACCCCCTCTGTTTATATAGTAGGAGTAGCGTAATATAGTCTACTAATATATCTTACTATAGCGCTAATAGTAGCAGGAGCGGCTTAAGGAACCCTATAGGCTTTAAGCAAGGGTTCTTTATCTTAAAGTATAGTATATAGGCTCCTACAAACGTCCTTACTAATACGCTTATCCCTAGCTACTAGTAGACCCTATTTATTAGGTCGAGCGTCTTTGTCCTCCCTAGGTACCCGCTAGGCCCTAACGTATATATCTAGTAGATAAGCTATAAATAGAGCTCCGTATTGCCTAAGTCGATTATTAGCCTACTATAGTAGAACGCCCTGCCCGAGACTAACTTACACTTAGCGAACGGCACTCTTAGCTCCTGCTTAATCTTGCTTAGCTAGGCGCGTACCTCCTAGTCGCTAAGCGCCTCTACTACGTCTGCTATAAACGGCAAGGTCGTATAGCTCTCTATAATAAGGTCGTTAGT
>MU853432.1:70067-85687 GCA_033297235.1 Trichocladium antarcticum | reverse complement strand
AGGAACAACGCGGATTGGGCGATATTAAGGCTATGCTCGATAGTATAGTCGCCCTGGTTAGCCTAAACAAGAAGAACATCGCCCAGGGAGTAGCGAGAGAGATCCTAGCCTAGGTATAGAGCGCTATTAACTAGCTGTAGAGCGCTAAAGGAGGTCCGGAAGGCCTTAACTACACGACTATGAGGAAGATCGTCGCCGAGGAAGTGCGGGCCGCGCTCACGAGCGCCCCAGCTACTACGAGCGTAGGACAGGGTCCTAACCGCTCCTGGGTAACGATCGCGGCAGGAGCCCTAGCGCCTTAAGCGTAACCTGTAAAGGCGGTCCCCCGAAGGATCGCTAAGGAAATCCTTATCCGAGGCAACGGCCTGCCGGCTAACCTCGCGAAGAGAACCCCCCTGGAGATTATCCAGGCGATTAACAACTAGTCTATATAAAAGGGAGTAGTTGCTACGAGGAAGCTCCCTAGTAGGGATACCATTATTACCTTTAGGGATAAAGCAGCGAAGGAATAGTATACTAAGAACAACTAGTAGATCTACTAAGCGTTTGGGGAGCAAGCGAAGGAAGCCTATAGGACCTTCGCGGTGCTTCTAAAGGGTCTAACGAGGTTAGAGATCTAGGGAGTTACTAAAGCGGAGTTCGCCTAGGGACTGGATTTCTATACGGTAAATATAGTTAAGTTCAGGATCCCTAGCAAGCTGGAGCTTACGAGAGCGACGGTACTGGTGACTTTCGAGAGCTAAGACGAGGCGAGAGTAGCGTGTAACTTTGGAGTTATCTAGGACGCCCGAGTACTAGACTACGAACTGTACTAGGTAGCGCTTGAGCTAAAGCAGTGCTTTAAGTACTAGAAGTAGGGACATATCTAGAGGTACTACCTGAAGGAACCCCTATACGGAAGATACGGGGCAAGGGCCTACGGAGTAGGAGGAAAGGAAGGAGAGGCCTAGTGCCCTACCTACAAAGGCTACCTCCCGCTAAGGTACCCGGCGTATAGCGGAAAGTACACTAGGTAGTCGAAGGAGTATAGGGAGAGGGTAAGAGCGTAGGAGGGGGCTAAGGAAGCGTACTAACATAGGCCCAGAACATTCGAACCTACTAGACCGGAGCCCGCGAAGCTATAGTTCGCGTTTATACGCTAAGGCGCAAAGGAGGAGGATAGGGAGGGATACTAGAGGGTTGGAGCGAAGAGGCCTAGGTTCCTAATACCAAAAGGCCGCCCTACCGTAGTAAGCAAGGACATGTCGTAGAGCCGACTGTAGTTTAGCCTGGCTATAGCCCTATTCGCGTCGGGACCGCCGCTACTGTAGCAATAGCGCCGGGGATCCCGAGGATCCTAGGCGGAACCCCTAAGCGCCTAGGAAGTACTTGATATATAGGCTACTAGTATCCTAAGTATATAGAATACCTAACCCTAGGGTCTACTAGTAGCGGCAACTATCCCCCCGACCTAAAACGAGCCGGAGGACGAAGGTATAGCTAGTGGAGAGGATAATCTTTAAAACTATACTCTAGAACACTAGAGGCGTGAAGCAGAATATAGAGATTCTACTAGAGGAGGCGAAGTTCGATATAATCGCGGTCCAGGAACTATAGCTTAGCAAGCAGGGGGTAGCCTACTGCCCCCGGAGCTTACAGTACTACCTGGTTTATATACAATGGGGAAAAGCGGCGATATATATATATAAGAAGTTTAACATCGGATAGTAGGAATATAAGGCGAGCGCGTAGTAGTGTAGGGTATAGTTCCTGGAGCTAGGGAGGAGGGGTCTAGAGCTCTGGTTAGTATATAACAACTATACGGTAGATAAGACTATCCTGAAGAGCCTCCTAGCCTATCGGGGCCCGGCCTACGCTACAATCCTAGCGGGAGACTTTAACCTCTAGAACCTGGTCTAGGACGAGTTCAGGCGATACAAGAGGAAGTCCAAGGAGCTCCTCGAGCTAGCTTACAAGTAGGACCTAAGCCTATAAACCCTGTAGGGTATAGTTATAAGAACCCCTATAGGAGAGCAAAGGGGCAAGACGTTAACGATCGACTATATCTAGGCCTTAATAGACCTAACGACAACGTATTCGGGGAAGAAGATTAGGGGAGGGTCGGACTACTACCTGTAGGTGCTCGAAGCGAAGCTCGATAGCCTATTCCTAAGGGGGAAGGCGCTAGAAGGGTAGAACTAGAAGAAGGTCTTAGAGAAGCTAATAAAGGTAGAGGTAGCGTACTTACCGCTAAGGATATAGCTTGACGACGGAGGACCGGAGGGGCTAAAGGCAAGGATCAAGACGAGAAAGGGGCTGGAGGAGGTGTTTGAAGAGCTGGCTACGGAGCTAATAGCTATCGCCTACGCGATAGCCCCTAGGAGGAAGGAATTAAGGGGAAGGAGCTCCCTATAGTAGACGGGAAAGGTAGAGGAGGCGTCGAAGGCGGCGAAGGAGGTAGAGAGGGAGCTCCGGAGGACCCCTATATAGTTCTATAAGGAGAAGCTTAACGAGAAGTAAAGAGAGCTAGCAACGGAAATAGCAGAAGAAAAGAGGCGCTCCTAGAGGAAGACGATTAAGGAAGCTGGGGAGGAGACCCTATAGTAGCTCGAGCGATAGGCAAGGCTTAGGAGCTTCCTCCCCCCTAAGCTACCGAAACTCCTAGCCCTAAAGGGCCTAGACGGTAGCCTAGATCTAACGACGTACTAGAATAAGGCGGAGGCGCTTGTAAAGAAGTTCTTCCTAAGCCCGGGGGCGGACCTTAGCGATATCTAGGACCTAGACCTTAAAGAGGAGTAGGAACAGGGGTTTAAGGTCTAGAAGCTTGTAAGCTTCCTAGCGATAGAAGCGGTATAGGACAAAGCGAGCCCGTGGAAGGCCCTAGGGGAGGATATACTCCCGATAGGATTCCTGAAGGCGTACGGCCGACCGCTAAGCTAGATCCTCGCGGCCCTGACCACAAGGTGCCTGCAGCTAGTATAGTTCCTAGCCGCGTTTAAGAGAGCTAAGACGGTAGTCCTATAGAAGCTAGGAAAGATACCCGACATATACCGTACCCTAGGAGGTTACTGCCTTATTGCGCTACTCCCGACTGTAGGGAAGGTGATTGAGGTAGTGGTGGCGAGAAGGATTATAGCGGCGGCGGAGGTCTACGGGCTGCTCCTTACCGAGTAGATAGGTAACCGGGCGAGTAGATTAACCGAGCTAGCGGTCCGACTAGTCGTAGCCTAGGTCTAGGAGGTATAGCGCTAAGGTGCCTTGGCATCCCTTCTACAACTGGATATCGCCGGAGCCTTCGATATAGTTAACTACGTTAGACTACTAGCTACGCTCTAGGAGCTTGGCTACCTAAAGTAGATAGTACTCTAGGTGCGGGAATAGCTGACGGACAGGGTCGCGATCCTCTATTTCGACAGGAAGGTAACAGACGATATCCTAGTTACAGCGGGGGTGCCCTAGGGGTCCCCCCTATCGCCCGTCCTGTTTATCTTATATATTGTATTACTATATAAGGACCTAAGGAGAGAGCACCTATACCTTAGTATAGCGGGCTTCGCCGACGATACGAACCTGCTAGTGTTCGGAAAGTCGGCCAAGGTGAATATCCGCTAGCTCGAGCGAGCGTAGGGAACCTGCTTGAAGTAGGCGGGAACGTAGGGAATAGCGTTTGTAGCGTAGAAGTACGAACTAATCTACTTTAATAAGAACCGAAGGTAGTAGCTAGACCTAGCTAAGCTCGCCCTCCCGGATAGAGGTAGGTATATAGATATTAAACTAGTTAAGTCCGCTAGGTTCCTTGGGGTCTGGCTAGACTAGAAGCTCTTATAGCAAGCGTACTGCGGCGCGGTTAAGAAGAAGCTCGCTACCTAGGAGTTCGCGCTAATGAGGATCGCGGCGAAGACGTGGGGCCCGAGCCTTGCGAAGGCCCGGGAGGTATATACGAAGTATATAAGGAGCGTAGTAGTATACGGAGCGGCAAGCTACTACGTCCTAACTACGGTTGGCAAGGGGAGTAAGCTAAAGGGGATAGTAGAGAAGCTGGCGAAGGACTAGAGCAGGGGCCTCCGCGTAGTAGCGGGAGGCTATAGAACTATGCTAATTAGGTACCTAGAGATAGAGGCCTAGGTCCTACCGGTAGACCTCTACCTGAACAAGCGGCTAGCCGACTTCGAAGCTAGGATATACGAACCACTCCTCTAGTCAGGGGAGGGACTAGGGCGCCCCCTGGTTGTAGCAGCGAGCTTGATCTAGAAGGCGTGTACTAAGCTGTTTAGGAGGTTCTAGAAGAGGAGCGGGAGGACGTAAGGGAGGAAGCCTAGGCTAGGCCTATAGGGGCTAATAGCAGTTAAGAGAGTAGTAGCCGTGGCAAACGAGTGGGCCAAGCAAAAGTAGAAGATAGGGAAGCTAAAGAACAAGACCCTCGATACAGATAGAGTAGTGGAACTCGCCTGGCAGGAGCGCGAGATAGCGGCCCGGGAGAGGCGCGCCGCGCTCGTAACGAGAGCAAGAAGACCTATATACCGCTTGGCAGACAAGGACCCCCCGATATAACTATTTACAGACCTCGCCCTTAAGAGACACGAGGGTCTAAGCAAGGCTTAGAGCTCCCTGCTCGCCTAGGCGCGTAGCGGGGACATCGGCCTCCGGGAGTACCTAAATAGGGTGAACGTCCTAGAGATTACTACGCTATACTACGAGTGTAGCGAGGGCAAAGAAACGATCGAACACCTGGTAGTGTAGTGCAAAGATCCACCGAAGTACAGAACCTAGGAGGAGTTATAAATACAGTTACGACGGGATCTGTAGCTTGTCTTGCAACGAGCTATATAGCCGTACAAAAGCTTGGCAAAGGTAGTTATTAGCTGGTTAATGGATTCGGGGCGCCTGATGGAGTATAGCGTGGCTCGTAGGCTGCAACTAGAAGCTACGATAGCCGCGAAAGCGGCTAAGAGCAGCGGAGAGGGTACGGGAAGTGCCGAATCGAGCTGCTAAGGAGACAGGGGCTACCTTTAACACGTAGTATAATAGATTCAAAGCGCTGAAGCAGAAGCGTAGGTAGGGGTTTTTACCCGGCCCCCTGTTCAGGGGGTACGGTTTCCTTTATATATAAACCAGTAGCAGGACCGGCGCGCCGTAAGGCATATCGGAGTACGAATAAATAAATAATAAAGCATACCTTTAGGCGCTAGAAAGCCGCCTTATACTACTCGGACTACTCCTAGTCTACCGTCTTCTTTATAAGCTTATATAGTAGCTATATATAGCTTAAAAAACCTTATATAAATCGGCGGTAGAAGTTCGTAAACCCTAAGAACCGCTAGAGGTACCTCCTTGTCTCTAGAGCCTCCTAATTATATACCGCTTCGACCTTATCTAGGTCTATCTTAATGCCCCTAGGCGTAATAATAAGCCCTAGGTACTTTGTCCGCTTCGTATAGAATTCGCACTTATTAATATCTACCTATAGGCCTACGTCGATTATACGCTTTAGCACCTCCCTAACTTGCTTAATATACTCCTCGAGCGTACTAGAGTAGACTAGGATATCGTCTAGGTACGCTGTTACGTAGTTATCTAGAGCGTTATAGAGGATGTCGTTTATATAATGCTAGAAGGTAGCGGGCGCGCCCTATAGGCTAAACGGCGTAACTAGCGTCTTATTGAACTGGAGCAAACCACAAACCAACCTACTCCATGGTGGTGGGCAAGACCATAGTGGGGATGGACAAGTCGGCAAGCGTCCAAGGTTGCCGACGCATCTTCGGACTTTAATTGTGACCGATCCGATCAAGATATCGCCCTCCGGACATATGTCTCCCCCTGTTCAGAGGAAGGCGAACAATTTGTCACTATAGAACATGTGCCTAGAGGTAAGAGAAGGCTTAGAGCCAAAAGTGTCAAATTTAGGGGGGGATTTTGATGTCCTAGGAGTGTTGTCGTCTGCCCAAGTGGGCGGACTAACTGGCTATATATATGACTATAAAACAACGTATGGCGCTACAAGTAGTTAAAAAACGAAAAATCTACTACGAATGCCCCCTTGTTCTAGCCAAGAGCTATCTGCCCTAGTTCACACTTCCCTTTCGAGTTTACTAGGGCTCCTGCCTAAGAACTCGTAAAACAAAACAAAGCTCTATCTATCTCCGTTAACGTCTATTAACGTCCCTGCTCCCGGCGACGAGCCCTCTTGGCGCGACTTAGCCGCTGATCCTATGCTTGCGTACCCTGCTGATAGCGCTTAAGCTCTTCCGCTTGCTTGTCGATATCGTCCTACCCAGCGAACTACGGCATATGTAGCGGTAGTATGCGGAACCCGTAAAGGAACGTATCTTGAAAGGTTAGCGGGCGGACAACTACTCTAGAGGCAGGCTCTTCCCGGATAGGAGGTAACTACGGTGCCGGGAGATCAATAGTCTTAGGGGGGATACCGGCCAGACGCTGAGAGCGTCTTGAGGGGGTTGGCTGCGGCTGTGACTGTGACTGTGACCGTGGCGTCTTAGTCCTTGGTGTCGCTGTAGAATCGCCGGAGGACTTTGTCTTACAAGGCTCCGGCTGCGGCTAGGACGGCGGCGACGCCAGGGTATCTTCTTGCTCTCTCTGAACGGGCGAAGACGGGATCCTAATGATCGCTAGCGATAACGTAGAAGGTAGTAGGCTAGGTCGAAGGAGGTTGGACATCTATCGGGTAATAAAGCCGATGGCGGAACCGCCGGAGGTTGTGCGTATTAGCCCGAGACTTAGTAACTATAATAAAGATTAGCGGTCCTCCGACAGGGCTGTCCCTGAATAGGTAGCCGGTGTTGTTTGCCGAGAGACTGTTTGGGGCCTAGAGGTAAAACTAAGTTAGTCGTTATCTCGGAGCAACTTTAAAAACTTATCGATCGCGTTACGGAGTTCGTCGTCTCTTATTATAGCCCCTGGTTCTAAGGAAGGGGCCCTTGGCGCCGGGGTGCTAGAGGTGGAAGGACTGAACCTGGCTTTCTGCTTGTCGTAGGCTACTATGTCCATATCGCGCGGGCGGACAGGCGTATATCCTTCGAAGCCTAGCGCGTGACGGATGTGAGCTAGCCAGGCGACGATCATATACTCGATCCTCGTCCTAGTGTTTATCTAGGCGCCGTTAAAGATCCGACTCTATATCTACGGCGGAGCGTCGTAGATACCCCTAGCTTATAGTCCTTCCTGGAAGAATAGGCGGGTATACTCTAGAACCTACACGCTATATTCCTAGTCCTCTAACTGTACCGGTCCGCGCTTATATACCTCCGGTTTCGTATTACTAGGGTAGAGGCTAGACGCCTGGATCCAGCTTATAATCTTTAGCTAGTAGAGGTAGGTGTCCCTCGCGCGGTATCTTAGGGAGTCGAAGTATACCGTAGTGTAGCGGGCTTAGTTGTAAATTGTTAGAATCTAATGACTTAGGTCCTTTGTACCTAAGATAACCTAGAATCGCTTCGAGGCTATTACTCGCTGTATATTTAGGTTAGTCTCTAGGGGGTGGACCGAGTTACTATTGCTAATCTAGGTATTGTGAATATACACCTGGTCCTCGAGGCCGCTTAGGAAATAGCATGGGGCGATAATAAGGTTATAGCCTTAGAGCTACTCCCTGTTCTCGATTATACCCTCTAAATCGTAGAACGAGTATACTATAGTCGGCCAGGCGACTCTATAAAAGGTCTCCCCGTCTGTTCTAGGGGTCGCGAGGCTAGGGAAGAGACTTGTCAGGATCCGGTCCTCCTTGTAACTGCCTGTAGCTTGCAGCCAGTATAGCCATTAGCTCTTGACTTAGGCTGGGAAATTAACCCTTCTATTAACTAGGCGCTAGAGCTCGCTTCCGAAGGCTCTAGGCGCGTTCTAGCTATTGCCGACGCCTGTCCTTTAGGACTTAAGCTAGTACGGGTTAGTTGATATATTAAGGGGGGGGGGGAAACAAAATTAGGGAGAAGTTATTAGGTGTTAAACAAGGGCAAAAGACCGATAGTTACATGCGGCTTGAGCAGAACAGAGGGAGGAGATAGCGAATAAGGTCGATGTTGTTTAAGGGAGAGAGGAAAATGCGAAAAATTAAGGGCTGGTAAGGAAGACTTTATAGGCGAGAAGGCAGCCGAAAAGTCGAAAAATTCCTGTGTAGCTCCTTCCTTCGTGCTGGCCGGATAACTTGGGATAGCTTGGCCGTCTGTTCTAGGGGAGCCGTATCGGAAGGGAGGGTCGGCAGCCTGTTTGTATACTCACAGTTTCTCTTCCCTTTCGAATTCGACCACGCTCCCGCGTCAGAATTCGCACTATATAACACTATAGCTCCCTCTTGGCAGAACCTCGAGCTCTCCTAGTCGGAAGTCCAGGTCGACACTAGTCTTCGCCCCCTGCTCCTACGGATTACAAGCCGGCCCGTGGACTTAACGCTCTCCTAGGACCGGAGATTCGTGGTCCCCCGTTAATTTGTCTAGGTCGTCCGGCCGACTCATAATGCCAACAAGCCCCGGCCTTCTAACGCTCAGCAACCCTTCGTGCTACCGGTCTTCCAGTTCCTAGTAGCCTAGCTACTGTAGATCTCAAGGGTGTTAGACTCGAGCAAGGGGGAGATGCTGTTCCTTCGGTAGCGGCTGCCGTACAACCAGCGGGCGTTGTTAAAGTTCTAGGGCCAGGTCCAGCTTAACGACGGCTACCAGGCGCTCTTCAAGCAGCGAGGGTTCTTTAGCCGGCTTTACCCTATCTTTGTCAAGTAGTATAACGGTCTATATCTTAGGTAGTGGCTATATAACTTCTACAGTCGGCCGAATCGTCGCGAGGGGTTCTTCGTCTAGTTCTTCGGGTATAAGTGAGTAACTCTCCCTCTATTCTGGTAAAGCCGGTGCTGATCCTAGGCATAGCAATTCGATTCCGTGTCGCTACTATCAAGAAGCGTACTAGCGTACCGTAACCACTAGTCCATACCCAGGGACTAGCGACCAGGTCCGGTTCCAGACGATATAGCCCTTCTATAGCTACGTCTCGGTACCTAAGGTCCTTAATAGCAAGTGCGGCAACTATCTATGGTCTGGCAAGGAGTGCAGCTAGGAATCCGTCAACGAGGGGCATCCGGCTCACTCTCTCAAGGCCAGTATTACAACCCTAACCGCCTGTCCTTTATCGTCTTGTCTATCTAGGGAGATCCTACATTTCAACCTCGAGGCAGTAATCCGCCAATAACAATAGGCGTATAGAAAGGGGGTTCGGCTTATAGCGACGTAACCAAGGACGAAACGGTCCTAAGGGAGGGTCGGGTACTAAAAAAAAGAATAAACGACTCGAGGGGGGTCCGTCGGAACATAGGGAGAAGCGAAGAATTTGCAAGAAAAACGAGGACACAAGGGGGGTATATAAGAAAGGAAGGGCAAAAAGGAAATAAGGGTAAAAATACAAGAACTTTTAATAGAAGGGAATAACACGCCAACCCCTTAAAACTCTAGTAGCTTCCTGTGCCTCCACTCTATAACGAGCTTACTACCGTCTCTCTTCCCTTTCGACTACGACTTAGCCTCCCGGCTAAACGGTCGTCCCTTTATTCTAACGGCGGGCTATCTTCTTACCTACGAATTGTCTAGTTACTAAGCCGGTTCGTAGGGGTAGGGGGGTGCTATAGCAGTCAGGGGGGGCTATACTAGTCAGGGGCGGAGGCGCCGTGCCCGTCAGGGGGCGGAGGCGCCGTGCCCGTCAGAGGGCGGGGGTCCTAGCGGCTAAGGATGGCCAGCGACGGGGGGACCGGGGAGGGCGCCGGGGAAACCGCAAATCGTCCCTAGGTAGCGGTTCGACAGCGGTAGCCGGGTGTTCTAATAGCGGCGCAAGACTAGTTAACTCTTCTAAAGAGTCGGGGCACGGGGGGAGTAGGAAAAAAAATATTAACAAAAGGGGGCCGAGTTTAGCGTTAGGGGCTCTTTAAGGCTTCTTATCGATCTTCTGATTGTATATAGGGGTAAGTAGATATATTTAGGGCAACGAACTAATATCGTCCCCCTATTCTAATAGAGGGCTTAGCGTATATCTAAGATACTAATATTTCTACTAAGGCTAGCGTATTTCTAGAGGTCCGAATCCAAGATGCTAATGTTCTAATAAAGCTAGCGTATTTCTAAGACTCTAATCTAATTCCTTTTTCCAAATGCACCTACCCTAATAATAGCTACGGTAGTAAAGGCGAATGTCCTTGTCAAATCCAATATATATAACCCCCTGTTCCTACAAAGCCTAGGCGCTTGTAGCAAACAGGGGGAGTCTAGCGTCCTTAGGGGCCGAGATCTCATTTTCTAATAGTGTCGTATATCCCTAGTATCGTGTTCTAATGAAGCCCTAGCGTATTTCTAGAGACTTAACCCCTTCCGAGTATACTTCTCGAACGATATAGGATCCTAATAGAGTAAGCAAATATATCTAGGGTAACAAACTATGTTTCGTCCCCCTCTATTCTAATAAAGGGCTTAGCGTATATCCAAGATTCGAATCCTTCTAAGCGTACTTTTCGAATAATATAGTTAGCGTACCGGAGTAGGCTGGCCACCTATATCCACGTCCGGACTAGTACAAATACGTCTAATAATAATAGCCGCAGCGGCAAAACGAATGCTTCTAATTAACCATGTCAAATCCAATATATATAACCCCCTGTTCTTACAAAGCCCAGGCGCTTGCAACAAACAGGGGGAGCCTCGCGCCCTTAGAGGCCAAGGTCTCATTTCCAATAATGTCGTATACCCCTAGCATAGGTAACCAAGCAGGTCGCCGAAGATCCATAGCTAAACGTAGGAACCCTCCGATTCGACAACAAGGTCGCCGAAATCGTCGCTGGCTAAACAGGCGGTAAGGGTGTGTTAGTTGCTTAGCGCGTATATAGATCTCCTACGCCCCTGATTTTGTCGAATGTCTTAGCGGCAGATTCTATGTTCCGATATAAGAGCAGTGCCTGGATCTTTAAGTCCAGTTTAGACACGAAGCAGAGCTTCTCCCCGATTAAGCCCCTATTTAAACTAGAGCAAACTACAAACTAACCTACTCTATAGTAGTAGGCAAGACTATAGTAGGGATGGACAAGTTGGCAAGCGTCCAAGGTTACCGACGCATCTTCGGACTTCAATTGTAACCGATCCGATTAAGATATCGCCCTCCGGACATATGTCTCCCCCTGTTCAGAGGAAGGCGAACAATTTGTCACTATAGAACATGTGCCTAGAGGCAAGAGAAGGCTTAGAGCCAAAAGTGTCAAATTTAGGGGGGGATTTTGATATCCCAGGAGTGTTGTCGTCTGCCCAAGTAGGCGGACTGACTGGCTATATATATGACTACAAAACAACGCATGGCGCTACAAGCAGTCAAAAAACGAAAAATCCACCACGAATGCCCCCCTGTTCTAGCCAAGAGCTGTCTGCCCCAGTTCATTATATAGGCCGAATCTTGTAATAAACGCTATAAGCTACTTGTAGCCTAGCGCTATACGTACTTGGTTAAACGCCGCGATTATATTAAGCTTTATAAAGATCTTCGCCTTGTAGATAGAGTCTAGGGTCTCCTAGATTAGCGGGATAGGGTACTAGCTCTTTAGTATTGCGTTATTAATACTATAGTAGTTGACGTAGATCCTAATACCTCCGCCCGGCTTCTAGGCTATAAGGATAGGCAACAAGGCGCTCGAGCGTAAGGGCCGGATAAACCCCTTTATAAGGTTGTTATCAAGCTAGCGCTTTAGTACATATAGCTCTATTAGCGATATCGGGCGATTCCTTAAGTACGGGACTACGCTCCCTAGGAATAGCTCGATCCTATAGTTATACGTATAGTAGGGGGGTAAGATATTAGCGTCCTATAGGACGAAAGCGGCTACTAGGTCTTAGTATTCCTTTAGTAGGTACGCCTTAATCTTATCTAAAGTAGGCGCTAGTCTATCCGCCTTATTAAAGAACTTCTTAGAATCCTCCTCTATAATCTTATTAAGCTTCTTATCCCCTTTAGCAAGCACGTCGATAAAGCTATAGAACCTTGCTAGGAGTATCGATTTCGTATACTCTAGTATACTCTCTTAACTTAGTAGGTCCTTAAAAAACCACTTAGGTAGAACTAGTATATAGTCTCTCTTCTTAGCCTCTACCGCTTTCTTTAGCTTGCCTATTATAGTCTATATAACTACTATACCCTTTTGTTAGTATACCGCTAGGAAGCTTACTCCGTTTAGGATCTTCGCGTTATCCTAGCGGATCTTCCCCTATACTTAACTAAGCAAGGGTAGGGCGTAGGAGGGGGAACAGGGTCTAGGGGGTAGTCTCCTAACGCTAGCTACTACCTTTACTAGCCTTAGTACTATAGGAGGTAGCGCTTTAACTAGTACGCCTATCGCTTCTAGCGGTACAAGCGTCCCCTGCGGGTTAGCCTACGCGCCTCCTTAGGACGCGGATCTCTACCGTCTACAGGCCCGTCTCTGCCTATCGGACCGCCTAGCTCTCTTATAGTTAGAGAGCTTGCTTATAGTAATAGCGACCTCGTTGTCGTTACTAGAGGTACTATAGTCGTTGTCTTTAGGTACGTCCTCTACCGTTACGTAGTACCGCTCGCTGTTCCTAGAGGGTAGGGGTACCTCTAGCTAGCCTACTTGCTAAGCGACCTAGCTCCTAATATACTCTAGTAGGTACCTCCTACGGTAGTACTCTATAAATTCAAGCTATAGGGTCTCCTAGTTAATCCGTAGGTTATACTTCTATAGCTATAGGAGGCCTAAGATTACTAGGGTCTCCTTTACAAGCGTTATAACGAAGTACACTAGGGTCTCCTAGTAGTTGCTAATGACTAGCGTAAGCGCTACTAAGTGCTCGATCTAGTATAAGAACCCTCCGTTAGCTAGAAATAGCGGCTGCTATACCGCTAGCCTCTCTAGTAGTAGCCTATTCGTAACTATAAAGCTAAAATCCACGAACGCTAGACCTATATAACCTAAGTCTACAAGTACTATATACTTTATATTACGCCTACTAACCGCTAGGTATAATAATAAGAGAATAGATTTAGCGCTACTACCTATAGCACTAATAACTAAACTATCTCCCTATCCCTCTTATGGCTAGCGGTACCCCTTCTATAAGCGATAGTTTATAGGAGCTCTTTGTTTCCCTAGTTGTTATATAAGAAGCCGAAACTAGGGGGTTACTCTATACTCTAGTAAGCGCTATAGTCCTCCTACTTATCTACCTCCCTAACGATAAAACCGCTCTAGTTAGGGGTGTCTGTAAAACGTATAGCGAGCCCGCCTTAACCCCTCTAATAGGCCCTAGCGTAGCCGCTTACACCGCTACGAGCTAGGAGGCCTCTAGAGGGGGCTTAACCGAAGCCTTGCTAAGTAGGCTGCTACTATCCCTAAGGCTGCTGCTATCTCTATACGCCGCCGTAGCCCTACGCTCTGCTATAGCCCTACGCTCCGCCGTAGCCCTACGCCCCGCTGTAGCCTTACGCGCCGCTATAGCCCTATACCCTACTATAGCCCTACGCGCCGCTATAGCCCTACGCGCCTCCGCGCTACGGCTAGCCGCCGCGGCTACTACAGCCTCTTCGGCTAGCCCGGTAATACCTTGAGATATAGTCGCTAGCGCTACACTTAAAGTATAGGCCGCTAGCCCTACGGCGCTCCTTTTCTTATAGTATAAGCGCGGCCAGGGTAATAGCGTCAATCTCTATAGCGTCGGGATCCTAGGCTCTCCCGGTACTCCCGCTACCGCTGCTATAATATATAGCGAGTGCGCCGTTACTACTATAGATCTTCTTCCTAAAGTCCTCTATATCTAAGTTCGTAGATAGGGTCTAGGCTATCTCGGCCTATACGTCGAAGTTGTCTAACGCTAGTAGCCTAATCTACAACGTAAACGTAGCTAAAAGGCGGGCTAAGATCTATTCTCTAAATATATAGACCTACGTCGCGCTTTTGATATTAGCGGTATCAGCTAGGTTTAAGAACTCTATTAGGAAGTTATTAAAGTTCGCGAACTTATTTTTCTAGACAAGTATATAGAGCTAGTCCGTAGCTACTATAGCGACGTTATAGGTTATATACCGCTTCTTAAGGTCGTTTAGGAACTTAGTCCTAGTCTTCTAGTACTAGCGCCTATTGTTATTTAGGTAGTTCTTGATTGTCTAGAGCTTTAACTTAACCGCGCGGCTCGCGTTACTACCAAGCATCGCCTTAGTATATAGGATCTTCGTACGCTTAGTTAAGAACTTACAAGGGCGTATTCTCTAGCGCCCCTAGACCTTATCTAACTAGTTATTAAATAGGGTAGTCCGCTTAATAGTATCCTTCTCCTCCCTTATAAACAGTATTAGGTAAGGGAGGGACATCGTAGCTAGGTTATCCTTATTATAGTACTAGTATAATAGCTAGCTACTACCCTTACCGCCTCTAGCTAGCGCGGCGCTCGTTGCCTTAAGCGCCTATAGGGTTATTAGTCTCTGCTCCTTAAGTATCTTCGAGATTACTACGTTCTTATACTTCTACGCCTCGAGCTATTCGTAAAGCGCCTTGCCCTTGGTAACCGCGTTATTAGCTATCGCCTAGGTATTAGCGAGCGTAACAAGTGTTACCTTCTGCTCCGCTAGCGCGGCTCTTAGCTACTCGCGTATAATAGCGGCACGCGACGGGCTAGCTTGCTCTAGCGCCTATATTAGTATATTGTTACTATCTTCTACTCTATCTATTATCCTAGTTTATTAGGGTAATTCTATAGGGGGTAGTCCTATACGTTAGATATCCTATACGTTGGACTGTGAATAGGGGTAGGGTGCTCGTTTTAACTTGTACTATATAGTTAAGGTTAAACAAAGTCCGGTACGTCGGAAAAAAGAAGCGTTCTAGCTAGTCTAAGGTGTTCGATCTACCTCTAACGGTCTAACTAGCTACGCGCGCGAGTTAAAGGTACAACCTACTATAATAGTCGTATATAACAAGGTTATATAATAGTGCAACCTTCGTAGGAGCTCGCGAGGGCTGAAGGCTCTGCGTAGCGAGCTCCACCTAGTGTAGAGCCACGCTCCTCTAGCTACAGGGTGCTCAGCCAACTACATAGCATAGCACATAACATGGCATATAACACAGGCTGTGCCTGTGACATTTTTAGTATCAAGACTATCTTCTATAGAGTTAAGCCCTATATTTTAATCAATCTACTATATCTTTAATTTTCAATCTACTATACTTTAATCTACTATACTTTAATCTACTATATCTTTAATTTTCAATCTACTACACTTTAATCTACTATACTTCAATCTACTATATCTTTAATTTTCAATCTACTATACTTTAATCTACTATATCTTCTATAGCTAATTGACTAAGCTAATTGATAACCTTCTCTATAGCTTAGCAAGGTCTATAGCTCTCCGTAACCTAGCTCCCGCTAATAAGTTAGATCCTAGCGAGTTAGCTTACATTAACCAAGCCAATTAACAACCTTCTCTATAGCTTAGCAAGGTCTATAGCTCTTCGCGACCTAGCTCCCGACCCCGCTAACAAGTTAATTCCTATCTAGTTAGCTCACAAGCTAATTAACGACCTTCTCTATAGCTTAGCACAATTCCTAGCGAGTTGGCTCACAAGCTAATTGACCAAGCCGATTGACAACCTTCTCTGT
>MU853432.1:41156-70057 GCA_033297235.1 Trichocladium antarcticum | reverse complement strand
TCTATGGCTCTCCGCGACCTAGCTCCCGACCCTGCTAACAAGTTAATTCCTAGCGAGTTAGCTTACAAGCTAATTAACGACCTTCTCTATAGCTTCGCAAGGTCAGTAACTCTCCGCAACCTAGCTCCCGCCAACAAGTCAGATCCTAGCGAGTTAGCTTACATTAACTAAGCTAATTAACAACCTTCTCTATAGCTTAGTAAGGTCTATAGCTCTCCGCGACCTAGCTCCTAACCCTACTAACAAGTCAATTCCTAGCGAGTTAGCTTATAAGCTAATTAACAACCTTCTTTGTAGCTTAGTACGATTCCTAGCGAGTTAGCTCATAAGCCAATTAACTAAGCTAATTAACGACCTTCTATAGGCGGGTAGAGGCGCGGGTAGGCGCGTAGGTAGGGGCTCGGGCAAGGGCGCAGGTAGACGCGTAGGCAGGGGCGCAGGTAGGCGCGTAGGTAGAGGCGTAGGTAGGTAAGTAGGCGGTATTATTACTATTAATTACGTCGCTCGATAGGGCCGTTACGTAAGGCGGTAAGAGTTTTGAACGTAACACTGTTTTTACAGTCGAAGACAGTTAGCTAATCAAGATATTTCGCAAGCAAGATCATCTTAGCTAGTAAGATCTAATTATTTCGAAAATGCTCTAGGTAGTATAAGACTATCTTACGTACAAAACTGGGTTGGCTAAAAACAATACTAAGATAACCTTTAGTACAAAACGCTGTTAATATCTAGGGATTGTCGCTAAGACCGTCTTCCTAGAGTAGGGTAGCGCCTTATAGTACCTAAGATTAGGTGTGGCGGGCCTAGGTATATATAGGGGTCTGTTTTTACCCGGCCCCCTGTTCAGGGGGTACGGTTTCCTTTGTATATAAACCAGTAGCAGGACCGGCGCGCCGTAAGGCATATCGAAGTACGAATAAATAATAATATATATAGGGGTCTTGGGCATCCCCGCTAACTTGTGCCTGTAATCGATTAGAACAGAACATACGAGAGATTATTAGAATCAATGTCTCTGCTAGCCTAGTGGTTAGATTAACCGCTGTAGCAACCTATATATTATTATTTATTCGTACTCCGATATGCCTTACAGCGCGCCGGTCCTGCTACTAGTTTATATACAAAGGGAACCGTACCCCCTGAACAGGGGGCCGGGTGAAAACCCCTACCTATGCTTCTACTTCAGCGCTTTAAATCTATTAAACTACGTATAAAAGATAGCCCCTATCTCCCTTAGCGGCTCGATTCGGCGCTTCCCGCACCCTCTCCGCTACTTTTAGCCGCTTTTGCGGCTATCGTAGCTTCTAGTTGCAACCTACGAGCTACACTATACTCCGTTAGGCGCCCCGAATCCATCAACCAGCTAATAACTACCTTTACTAAGCTCTTATACAGCTATATAGCTCGCTATATGACAAGCTACAGATCCTATTGTAACTATATTTATAACTCTTCCTAGGTTCTATACTTTAGTAGATCTTTATACTATACTACTAGGTGCTCGATCGTTTCTTTGCCCTCGCTATACTCGCAGTATAGCGTAGTAATCTCTAGGACGTTCACCCTATTTAGGTACTCCCGGAGGCCAATATCCCCGCTACGCGCCTAGGTGAGTAGAGAGCTCTAAGCCTTACTTAGACCCTTATATCTCTTAAAGGCAAGGTCTATAAATAGTTATATCGGGGGGTCCTTATCTACTAAGCGGTACGTAGGTCTTCTTGCTCTCGTTACAAGCGTAGCGCGCCTCCCCTAGGCCGCTATCTCGCGCTCCTACTAGGCGAGTTCTACTACTCTATCTATATCGAGGGTCTTGTTCTTTAGCTTCCTTATCTTCTACTTTTGCTTAGCCAACTCGTTTACTATAGCTACTACTCTTGTAACTACTATCGGCCCCTATAGGCCTAGCCTAGGCTTCCTCCCCTATATCCTCCTACTCCTCTTCTAGAACCTCCTAAATAGCTTAGTATATACCTCCTAGATTAAGCTCGCTACTATAACTAGGGGGCGCCCTAGTCCCTCCCCTAACTAAAGGAGTAGTTTGTATATCCTAGCTTCGAAGTTAGCTAGTCGCTTATTTAGGTAAAGGTCTACTAGTAGGACCTAGGCCTCTGTCTTTAGGTACCTAATTAGCGTAGTTCTATAGCCTCCTGCTACTATACGGAGGCCCTTACTCTAGTCCTTCGCTAGCTTCTTAGCTATTCTCTTTAGCTCGCTCCCCTTACTAACCGTAGTTAGGATATAGTAGCTCGCTACTCTATATACTACTATGCTCCTTATACACTTTGTGTATACCTCCTAGGCCTTCGCGAGGCTCGGGCCCTACGTCTTCGCTACGATCCTTATTAGCGCGAACTCCTAGGTAGCGAGCTTCTTCTTAACCGCGCTACGGTACGCTTGCTATAAGAGCTTCTAGTCCAGCTAGACCCTAAGGAACCTAGCGGACTTAACTAGTTTAATATCTATATACCTACCTCTGTCTAGAAGGGTAAGCTTAGCTAGGTCTAGCTACTACCTTTAGTTTTTATTAAAATAGATTAGTTTGTACTTCTATACTACGAACGCTATTCCTTACGTTCCTACCTACTTCAAGCAGATTCTTACGCTCGCTCGAGTTAGCGGATATTCACCTTAGCTAACTTTCTAAACACTAGTAGGTTCGTGTTATCGGCGAAGCCTGCTATACTAAGGTATAGGTACTCTCTCCTTAGGTCCTTATATAGTAATATAATATATAAGATAAATAGGACAGGTAATAGGGGGGACCCCTAGGGTACCCTCGCCGGAACTAGGATATTGTCTATTACCTTCCTATCAAAGTAGAGGATCGTAACCCTGTCCGTTAGCTATTCCTATACCTAAAGTACTATCTACTTTAGGTAGCTAAGCTCCCTAAGCGTAGCTAGTAGCCTAATATAGTTAACTATATTAAAGGCTCTATCGATATCTAGTTATAGGAGGGATACTAAGGCGCCTTAGCGCTATACCTTCTAGACCTAGGCTACGACTAGTCGGACCGCTAGCTTAGTCGATCTACTCGCCTAGTTACCTATCTACTTAGTAGGGACCAGCCTATAGACCTCCGCCGCTGCTATAATCCTTCTTGCTACTACTACCTCGATTACCTTCCCTATAGTTAGGAGTAGTGTAATAGGGCGGTAACCTCCTAGGGTATAGTATATATCAGGTGTCTTTCCTAGCTTCTATAGGACTACCGTCTTAGCTCTCTTAAACGTAGCTAGGAACTATACTAGCTATAGGTACCTTATAGTTAGGGCCGTAAGGATCTAGCTTAGCGGTTAGCTATACGCCTTTAGGAATCCTATCGGGAGTATATCCTCCTCTAGAGCCTTCTATAGGCTCGCTTTATCCTATACTGCTTCTATCGCTAGGAAGCTTATAAGCTCCTAGACCTTAAACCCCTGTTCCTACTCCTCCTTAAGGTCTAGGTCCTAGATATTACTAAGGTCTACCCCTAGGCTTAGGAAGAACTTCTTCGCGAGCGCTTCTACTTTATTCTAGTACGTTGTTAGATCTAGGCTACCGTCTAGGCCCTTTAGGGCTAGGAGTTTCAGTAACTTAGGGGGGAGGAAGCTCCTAAGCCTTACCTATCGCTTAAGCTACTATAGGGTCTCCTCCCTAGCTTCCTTAATTGTCTTCCTCTAGGAGCGCCTCTTTTCTTCCGCTATTTCCGTTACTAGCTCTCTTTACTTCTCGTTAAGCCTCTCCTTATAAAACTACGTAAGGGTCCTCTAGAGCTCCCTCTCCGCCTCCTTTGCTACCTTCGACGCCTCCTCTACCTTACCTATCTACTATAGGGAGCTCTTCCCCTTTAGTTCCTTCCTCCTAGGGGCTATTACGTAAGCAATAGCTATTAGCTCCGTAGCTAGCTCTTCGAATACCTCCTTTAGCCCCTTTCTCGTCTTGATCCTTACCTTTAGCCCCTCCGGTCCTCTATTATTAAGCTATATCCTTAGCGGCAAATACGCTACCTCTACTTTTATTAGCTTCTCTAAGACCTTCTTCTAGTTCTACCCTTCTAGTACCTTCCCCCTTAGGAATAGGCTATCGAGCTTTACTTCAAGTACCTATAGGTAGTAGTCCGACCCTCCCCTAATCTTCTTCCCTAAATACATTATCGTTAGGTCTATTAAGGCCTAGATATAGTTAATCATTAACGTCTTGCCCCTTTGCTCTCCTATAGGGGTTCTTGTAACTATACCCTATAGGGTTTATAGGCTTAGGTCCTACTTATAAACTAGCTTAAGGAGCTCCTTAGACTTCCTCTTATATCGCCTAAACTCGTCCTAGACTAGGTTCTAGAGGTTAAAGTCTCCCGCTAGGATTGTAGCGTAGGCTAGGCCCTGATAGGCTAGGAGGCTCTTTAGGATAGTCTTATCTACTATATAGTTGTTATATACTAACTAGAGCTCTAGACCCCTTCTCCCTAGCTCTAGGAACTATACCCTATACTACTATACGCTCGCCTTATATTCCTACTATCTAATATTAAACTTCTTATATATATATATCGCTACTTTTCCCTATTATGTATAAACTAGGTAGTACCGTAAGCTCTAGGGGCAATAGGCTACCCCCTACTTACTAAGCTATAGTTCCTAGACTACGATTATATCGAACTCCGCCTCCTCTAGTAAAATCTCTATATTCTGCTTTACGCCTCTAGTATTCTAGAGTATAGCTTTAAAGATCATCCTCTCCGCTAGTTATACCTTCGTCCTCTAGCTCGTTTTAGGTTAGGGGGATAGTTGCCGCTACTAGTAGACCCTAGGGCTAGGTATTCTATATATTTTATTATTATTTATTCGTACACCGATATGCCTTACGGCGCGCCGGTCCTTCTACTAGTTTGTTTAGTACAGGAAACCGTACCCTCGCTAGGCCGGATAAAAACCTCCACTCTTCGATTTGATCTCCCCGCTTCTGTTTCCTTTATACTACGTAATGCCCTAGCCTTCTCCAACCCTACCTGCCTCCTTTGTTAGATGTGATTAGTTCTAGGGTAGCTAACAATCTCCTCCTTCTTCCGCTCTTCCTTCCTTTAAGTCCAGTTTCTTCTAGGGGGGGCCCCTAGTAGTATTTTATTAGGCAGTTTAGCTTCTACCCTAGGTAGTTTACCAGTCCCTAGCTACTACAGCTAGATTGTTTTTATCCTATAGCGAGCAACATAGGGTTCTTGCCGATTAGTGTATAATGTAGGGGCCTAGATCCTAGTCTCCAAGACGACGGCTATTCCTCGGGTTTTCCTTCTTTGGTTAGTGTAACTCTCGTCGGAATTTGCAGGGGACTAATCCTGAAAAACCGAAAAGAGGGTGAGGGAGGCCGGATTCGAACCGACAGCCTTGCGGCTTCCAGGTGCAACACACTCCAATTACACCACTCCCCCTAGGTATTCTATATACTTAGGACACTAGTAGCCTATATATCAGGTACTTCCTAGGCGCTTAGGGGTTCCGCCTAGGATCCTTAGGATCCCTAGCGCTATTACTACGGTAGTAGCGGTCCTAACGCAAATAGGGCTATAGCTAGGCTAAACTATAGTTAGCTCTATAATATATCCTTGCTTACTATAGTAGGGCGGCCTTTTAGTATTAGGAACCTAGGTCTCTTCGCTCTAACCCTCTAGTACCCTTCCCTATCCTCCTCTTCTACGCCTTAGCGTATAAACGCAAATAGTAGCTTCATAGGCTCCGGCCTAGCAGGTTCGAATGTTCTAGGCCTATATTAGTACGCTTCCTTAGCCCCCTCCCGCGCTTTTACCCTCTCCCTACACTCCTTCGACTACCTAGTATACTTTCCGCCGTACACTAGGCACCTTAGCAGGAGGTAGCCCTTATAGGTAGGGTACTAGGCCTCCTCTTCCTTTCCTCCTATTCCGTAGGCCCTTACCCTATATCTTCTATATAGGGGTTCCTTTAGGTAGTACCTCTAGATATATCCCTACTTCTAGCACTTAAAGCACTGCTTCGGCTCAAGCGCTACTTAGTACGGTTCGTAGTCTAGTACTTAGGCGTCCTAGATAACTCCAAAGTTTTACGCTACTCTCGCCTTATCTTAGCTCTCGAAGGTTACTAGTACCGTCACTCTTATAAGCTCCGGCTTACTAGGGATCCTAAACTTAACTGTATTTACCGTACGGAAATCTAGTCCCTAGGCGAACTCCGCTTTAGTAACTCCCTAGATCTCTAACCTCGTTAGACCCTTTAGGAGCACCGCGAAGGTCCTATAGGCTTCCTTCGCCTATTCCCTAAACGCCTAGTAGATCTACTAGTTGTTCTTAGTATACTATTCCTTCGCTACTTTATCCCTAAAGGTAATAATAGTGTCCCTACTAGGGAGCTTCCTTATAGCAACTACTCCCTTCTATATAGACTAGTTATTAATCGCCTAGATGATCTCTAGGGAGGTTCTCTTTGTAAGGTTAGCCGGTAGGCTATTGCCTTGGACAAGGATTTCCTTAGCGATCCTTCGGGGGATCGCCTTTATAGGTTACGCTTAGGGCGCTAGGGCTCCTACCGCGATTGTTACCTAAGAGTAGTTAGGACCCTATCCTACGCTCGTAGCGGCTAGGGCGCTCGTAAGCGCGGCCCGTACTTCCTTAGCGACGATCTTCCTTATAGTTATATAGTTAAGGCTTTCTAAGCCTCCTTTAGCGCTCTACAGCTAGTTAATAGCGCTCTATACCTAAGCTAGGATCTCTCTTGCTACTCCCTAGGCGATGTTCTTCTTATTTAGGCTAACTAGAGCGACTATACTATCGAGTATAGCCTTAATATCGCCTAATCCGCGTTGTTCCTAGCGGGGGGGGGGTTAGTACTACTACTGTTAGTATTAATAGAGGGGTTAGTAGTAGGTCTGCTAGTAGTTATAGGGGCTGCTTAGGGGCGCTCCGTAGGGGGGTTCGGGCCTGTTATACTAGGACTTAGATAGGCCTCTTAGGACAGGTAGGGTACTCCTAGTAGCAGGGGCAGAGGGGGGGAGGTCGCTATCGACCTCTATGCTAGGTCCGGTATAGGCTATCGGGGCCGGCGCTAGGTAGATCCGCTATAGATCCAGGTTATAGGTCTAGGCGGTGTAGAAGAAGATTTCTAGGAGCTATACGCAGCTCGTTTTCCCTATCTTCCTACGCCTGCAGCACCTGCGCAGCGTCTCGCGCGCAGATGCACCTAGTATAGTTAGATAGAGCTCGTCGGGAGCTTTCTAGCGATGTAGGTTTCGGCCGTTTTAGCGCGCTGCTACACTAGTTAGTACGGGCCTGTTTGCGAAGAAAGTTTTCTTTTTTAGCAACCTATATACTTTTCACACTTAGTGCGTATAACTATATACTATTTGTAGTATATCTAATAGTTATAACCCTAGTACGTATTTTAAGCTTCTAGAATATAGTAGTCTATACGCTAGAAAATAACAACTCGAACAACCCAATTAAGACCATTTAAGGTCCTATATAGTATAAGATCTACGCCGTTAGCTCCTTTCTACGATCAAGAACCTCTAAACACAAGAGGAACTGCCTATACGGTACCTCTAAGCCGTTAGCATACTCTCTCCCTATAAGAACAGGAGGACTAACTTGCTTAGTATCTATCACAGGCACAGCCTGTGTCATGTGCCATGTCATGTGGTATATAGTTAGCTAAGCACCCTGTAGCTAGAGGAGCGTAGCTCTATACTAGGTAGAGCTCGCTACGTAGAGCCTTTAGCCCTCGCAAGCTCCTACGAAGGTTATACTATTGTATAACCTTATTATATACAACCGTTATAGTAGGTTGTACCTTTAACTCGCGCGCGTAGCTAGTTAGACCGTTAGAGGCAGATCGAGCACCTTAGACTAGCTAGAACGTTTCTTTTTTCCAACGTACTAGACTTTGTTTAACCTCGACTATATAGTACAAGTTAAAACGAGCACCCTATCTCTATTTGCAGTCCGACCTATAGGACGTCCGACGTATAGGACTACCCCCCTATAGAACTACCCCGATGAACTAGGATAATAAAGGGTCTAGAAGATAATAATAATATACCGATATAGGCCCTAGAGTAAGCGGGCCTGTTACATGCTACTATTATATATAAGTAGCTAAGAGCTACGCTAGTAGAGTAGAAGGTAACACTTGCTACGCTAGCTAATACCTAGGCGATAGCTAATAACGTAGTCGCCAAGGGCAAGGCGCTCTACAATTAGCTCGAGGTATAGAAGTAGGCGAACGTAGTAATCTTAAAGAAACTTAAGGAGTAGAGACTAATAACCCTATAGGCGCTTAAGGCGATAAGCGCTACGCTAGCTAGGGGCGGTAGAAGTAGTAACTAGCTGTTATACTAGTACTATAATAAGGATAAGCTAGCTATAATATCCCTCCCTTATCCGATACCGTTTATAGGGGAGGAGAAGGATATAGTTAAGCGGACTACCCTGTTCGACGACTAGTTAGATAAGGTCTAGGGGCGCTAGAGAATACGCCCTTGCGAGTTCTCGAACGAGCGTACGAAAATCCTATACGCTAAGGCGATACTTAGTAGTAACGTAAGCTATATAGTTAAGGCGAAGCTCTAGACAATCAAGAACAACCTAGACGATAATAGGCACTAGTACTAGAAGACTAGGACTAAGTTCCTAAAGGACCTTAAAAAGTAGTATATAACCTACAACATCGCTATAGCAGCTACAAACTAGCTCTACCTACTTGTTTAGGAGAATAAGTTTACGAACTTTAACGACTTTCTAATAGAGTTCTTAAACCTAGCCGATACTACTAATATTAAGAGCGCGATGTAGGTTCGTATATTTAGAGAGCAGATCTCGGCCCGCCTCTTAGCTACGTTTACGTTATAGGTTAGGCTACTAGCGTCGGATAACTTCGACGTATAGGCTAAAATAGCCTAGACCCTATCTACGAACTTAGATACGGAGGACTTTAGAAAGAAGATCTATAGCGGCAATAGCGCGCTTACTATATATTATAGCGGTAGTAGTAAGGGTACTAGGAGAGCCTAGGATCCTAACGCTATAGAGATCGACGCCGTTACCCTAAGCGCTTATACTATAAGAAAAGGAGCGCCGTAGGGCTAGCGGCCTGTGCTTTAAGTACGGCGCTAGCGACTATATCTTAAGGTATTACTAGGCTAGCCAAGGAGGCTATAGTAGCTACAGCGGCTAGCTATAGCGCGGAGTCGCGTAGGGCTACGGCGGCGCGTAAGGCTATAGCGGGGCGTAGGGCTACGGCGGAGCGTAGGGCTATAGCGGCGTATAGAGATAGTAGTAGCCTTAGGGATAGTAGTAGCCTACCTAGTAAGGCTTTGGGTAAGCTCCCTTTAGGGGCCTCCTAGCTTGTAGCGGCGTAAGCGGCTACGCTAGGGCATACTAGAGGGGCTAAGGCGGGCTTGCTATACGTTTTGCGGACGCCCCTAACTAGAGCGGTTTTGTTATTAGGGAGGTAGATAAGTAGGAGGACTATAGCGCTTACTAGAGTATAGAGTAACCTTCTAGTTTCGGCTTTTTATATAATAACTAGGGAAACGAGGAGCTCCTATAAACTATTACTTATAGGAGGGGTACTACTAGCTATAGGAGGGATAGGGAGATAGTTTAGTTATTAGTACTATAGGTAGTAGCGCTAAATCTATTCTCTTATTATTGTACCTAGTGGTTAGTAGGTATAATATAGAGTATATAGTACTTATAGACTTAGGTTATATAGGTCTGGCGTTTATAGATTTTAGCTTTGCGGTTGCGAATAAGCTACTACTAGAGAGGCTAGCGGTATAGCAGCTGCTATTTCTAGCTAACGGAGGGTTCTTACGCTAGATCGAGCACTTAGCGGTGCTTACGCTAGTCGTTAGCAACTACTAGGAGACCCTAGTATACTTCGTTACGACGCTTGTAAAGGAGACCCTAGTAATCTTAGGCCTACTATAGCTACGGAAGTACAACCTACAGATTAACTAGGAGCCTCTATAGCTTGAATTTATAGAGCGCTACTGTAGGAGGTACCTACTAGAGTATATTAGGAGCTAGGTCGCTTAGTAGGTAGGCTAGCTAGAGGTACCCCTACCCCTAGGGAATAGCAAGCGGTACTATATAATAGTAGAGGACGTACCTAAAGATAATAACTATAGTACCTCTAGTAACGACGACGAGGTTGCGATTACTATAAGCAAGCTCTCTAACTACGAAAGAGCTAGGCGATCTAATAGGCGGAGACGGGCCTATAGACGGTAGAGATCTACGTCCTAGGGAGGCGCGTAGGCTAACCTATAGGGGACGCTTATACCGCTAGGAGCAGGAACGCTTATACTACTAGGAGCGATAGGCGTGCCGGTCGAAGCGCCGCCCCCTATATTACTAAGGCTAGTAGAGGTAGTAGCTAGCGCTAGGAGACTACCCCCTAGATCCTAGTCCCCCCCCTACGCCCTGCCCCTACTTAGTTAAGCGGAGGGGAAGATCCGCTAGGATAATACGAAGATCCTAAATAGAGCGAGCTTCCTAGCGGTATATCGATAGAAGGGCGTAGTAGTTATACAAACTACAATAGGCGAACTAAAGAGAGTAGTAGAAGCTAAGAAAAGAGACTATATACTAGTTCTACCTAAGTAGTTCTGTAAGGACCTACTAAGTTAAGAGAGTATACTAGAGTATACAAAGTTAATACTCCTAGCGAGGTTCTATAGCTTTATCGATATACTTGCCAAAGGGGATAAGAAGCTTAATAAGATTATAGAGGAGGATTCTAAGAAGTTCTTCGACAAAGCGGATAGACTAGCGCCTACCCTAGACAAGATTAAGGCGCGCCTACCGAAGGAATACTAAGACTTAGTAGCTACCTTCGTCCTATAGGACGCTAATATCTTACCCCCCTACTATATATATAACTATATAATTAAGCTACTCCTAAGGAGTATAGTCCTATACTTAAGGAATTGCCCGATGTTACCGATAGAGCTATATATACTAAAGCGCTAGCTCGACAACAACCTTACAAAGGGGTTTATCTAGCCCTTATAATCAAGCGCCTCGTTGCCTATCCTAATGGTGTAGAAGCTAGGTAGAGGTATTAGAATCTACGTTAACTACTATAGCATTAATAATATAACGCTAAAGAGCCGGTACCCTATCCTACTAATCCGGGAGACCCTAGACTCTATCTATAAGGCGAAGATCTTTACAAAGCTTAACGTAATTGCAGCGTTTAACCAGTTACGCGTAGTACTAGGCTATAAGTAGCTTATAGCGTTTATTACAAGATTCGGCCTATACAAGACGCTAGTTACACCGTTTAGCCTATAGGGCGCGCCCGCTACCTTCTAGTATTACGTTAACGACATCCTCTATAATACCCTAGACGACTATATAATAGCGTACCTAGATAATATCCTAGTCTACTCTAGTACGCTCAAGGAGTATATTAAGTAGGTTAGGGAGGTACTAAAGCGTATAATCGACGTAGGCTTGTAAGTAGATATCGACAAGTGGGAATTCTATACAAAGCGGACAAAGTACCTAGGGCTTATTATTATACCTAGGGGTATTAAGATAGACCTAGATAAGGTTAAAGCGGTATGTAATTAGGAGGCTCTAGAGATAAGGAGGTACCTTTAGCGGTTCTTAGGGTTTATAAACTTCTACCGCTAATTTATATAAGGTTTTTCGAGCTACGTATAGCCGCTATACGAGCTTACAAAGAGGATAGTAGACTAGGAGTAGTCCGAGTAGTACGAAGCGGCTTTCTAGCGCCTAAAGGTATACTTTATTATAGTACCGGCACTATAGATATATAACTAGGAGAAGTACGCTATAGTAGAAGTTAATACGTTAGACTAGTCGGTAGGTAGAGCGCTACTATAGGAAGGGGATAACAGCGAGTTATATCTAGTTGCTTATTCTCGGCAAAGTATACTATAGCCGAGTATAACTACGATATCTATAACAAAGAGCTCCTTGTAATTGTTAAGGCGCTCGAAGAATAGTACCTAGAGGTCGAAGGTATAGCTAACAGGTTTAATATTATTACGGACTATAAGAACCTATAGACCTTCGGTATAACGAAGTAGCTATCGCTATACTATATACGCTAGTTAGAGTTCTTATTACATTTCGACTTCTAGATTATCTACTACCTAGGTATAGTAAACGGCTACCCTAACGCACTAAGCAAGAAGCTAGAGTTTATACTAAAGGACGTTAAGGATAATAGGCTATAGAATAGGCGGCGCCCTCTAATCGACCTAAGCAAGGTCGACCTAGAGACCTTTAGTAGTAAATACGACGCTAAGCTACTAGGTAAGATACTAGAGCTCTTTAGCCTTAACGTTTTACCCTACGCTAACGAGCTTATTATAGAGAGCTATATAACCTTGTTGTTTATAGTAGACGTAGTAGAGGCGCTTAGCGACTAGGAGGTACGCGCCTAGCTAAGTAAGATTAAGCGAGAGCTAAGAGTGCCGTTCGCTAAGTATAAGCTAGTCTCGGGTAGGGCGTTCTACTACAGTAGGCTAATAATCGACCTAGGCAATACGGAGCTCTATTTATAGCTTATCTACTAGATATACGCGTTAGGGCCCGGTAGGTACCTAGGGAGGACGAAGACGCTTGACCTAATAAACAGGGTCTACTAGTAGCTAGGGATAAGCGTATTAGTAAGGACGTTCGTTAAAGCCTATATTCTATACTTTAAGACAAAGAACCCTCGCTCGAAGCCTATAGGCTTCTTTAAGCTACTTCTACTACCGTTAGCGCTATAGCGAGATATATTAGTAGACTATATTACGCCGCTCCCGCTATATAACTAGAGGGGGTAGGAGTTTAGATATATAGTAGTAGTAGTTAACCGGCTTATAAAGATACGCTACTTTATTACAACGGCGACACTAGAGGCTAATAAGCTAGCTAACTAGTTTATTAAGCGTATGTACTTGTTCTATAGTATACTAGAGACGATTATATCGGATAGGGGTATATAGTTCGTTTCAGGGTTCTAGAGGGCGCTGTCGGCGCGCCTTGCGATTACCCTAAAACCCTTATTAGCGTTCTACCCCTAGAAAAACAGCTAGGTAGAGCGGATTAACGTAGAACTAGAGCAGTACCTATAGCTATATATTAACTAGGCGTAGAATAACTAGGTTAACTAGCTCCTCCTAGCGGAGTTTATAGGGAATAATATAGTCTCTAAGACAACGGGTGTATTACTATTCTTCGCGAATTGTAGCTTTAAACTAAGGATAGGCGTAGAGCCGTCGAAGCTATACCTACCGAAGATCTTAGGGTAGTAGAAGCGGGAGTTTTTCTAGGTATTAGAGCTTACGGACTACTTTAGGGCGATCCTTAGGAAGGTTACAGCGCTAGTAAAGTAGTTATAGAACCCCTATAAGCAGAACGCGAACCGCTATAGGGAGGACGCGCCGTAGAACTACGTTAGCAATATAGTAATACTTAATATATAGATAATAATAATTCGTACTCCGATATGCCTTACGGCGTGCCGGTCCTGCTACTAGTTTATATATAAAGGAAACTATACCCCCCTGAACAGGGGGCCGGGTGAAAACCCCTATCTACGCTTCTGCTCTAGCGCTTTGAATCCGTCGTACTACGGGTAAAAGATAGCCTCTATCTCCCTTAGCGGCTCGGTTCGGCGCCTCCCGTACTCTCTCCGCTACGCTTAGCCGCTTTTATAGCCTACGTAGCTTCGAGTTATAGTCTATAACTAACGCTATACTCTATTAGGCGCCTCGAATCTATTAACTAGCTAATAACTACCTTTACTAAGCTCCTATATAGCTATATAACTTACTATAAGACAAGCTATAGATCCTGTTGTAACTATATCTACAATTCCTCCTATATCCGGCGCTTTGGTAGATCTTTATACTATACTACTAGGTGCTTGATCGTCTCTTTGCCCTCGCTATACTTATAGTATAGCGTAGTAATCTCTAGGACATTTACCCTATTTAGGTACTCCTAGAGGCTAATGTCCCTACTACGCGCCTAGGTAAGTAGGGAGCTCTAAACCTTACTTAGACCTTTGTATCTTTTAAAGGCAAGGTCTATAAATAGTTATATCGGGGGGTCCTTGTCTACCAAGTAGTATATAGGTCTTCTTACTCTCGTTACAAGCGCGGTACGCCTCTCCTAGGCTACTATCTTACGCTCCTACTAGGCGAGTTCTACTACTCTATCTATATCGTAGGTCTTGTTCTTTAGCTTCCCTATCTTCTACTTTTACTTAGCCTACTTGTTCGCTATAGCTATTACTCTCTTAATTACTATTAGCCCCTATAGGCCTAGCCTTAGCTTCCTCCTTTATATCCTCCTACTCCTCTTTTAGAACCTCCTAAATAGCTTAGTATATACCTCTTAGATTAAGCTAGCTACTATAACTAGGGGGCGCCCTAGTCCCTCCCCTAACTAAAGGAGTAGTTTATATATCCTAGCTTCGAAGTTAGCTAGCTACTTGTTTAGGTAAAGGTCTACTAGTAGGACCTAGGCCTCTGTCTCTAGGTACCTAATTAGCGTAGTTCTATAGCCTCCTGCTACTATATAGTGGCCCCTACTCTAGTCCTTCGCTAGCTTCTTAGCTATCCCCTTTAGCTTACTCCCTTTACTAACTATAGTTAGGATATAGTAGCTCGCTACTCTATTTACTACTACGCTCCTTATATACTTTATATATACCTCCTAGGCCTTTGTAAGGCTTAGACCCTACGTCTTCGCTACGATCCTCGTTAGTGTAAACTCCTAGGTAGCAAGCTTCTTCTTAACTACGCCGCGGTACACTTACTATAAGAGCTTCTAGTCTAGCTAGACCCTAAGGAACCTAGCGGACTTAACTAGTTCGATATATATATACCTACCTCTATCTAGGAGGGTAAGCTTAGCTAGGTCTAGCTACTATTTTCGGTTCTTATTAAAGTAGATTAGTGTCACAGGCATAGCCTGTGTCATGTGCTATATCATGTGCTATACTATATGGTTGGCTGAGCACTCTGTAGCTAGAGGAGCGTGGCTCTACACTAGGTGGAGCTCGCCGCGTAGAGCCTTCAGCCCTCGCGAGCTCCTACAAAGGTTGCACTATTGTATAACCTTGTTATATACGACCGTTATAGTAGGTTGTACCTTCAACTCGCGTACGTAGCTAGTTAGACCGTTAGAGGCAGATCGAACACCTTAGACTAGCTAGAACGTTTCTTTTTTCCGACGTACCGGACTTTGTTTAACCTCGACTACGTAGTGCGAGTTAAAACGAGCACCCTACCCCTATTTACAGTCCGACGTATAGGATATCCAACGTATAGGACTACCCCCTATAGAACTACCCTAACGAACTAGGATAATAGATAGGGTAGAAGATAGCAATAATATACTAATGTAGGCGCTAGAGTAAGCTAGCCCGTTACGTGCTACTATTATACACAAGTAGCTAAGAGCTACGCTAGCGGAGTAGAAGGCGACACTCGCCGTGCTCGCTAATACCTAGGCGATAGCTAATAACGCGGTTACCGAGGGTAAGGCGCTCTACGAACAGCTCGAGGCGTAGAAGCATACGAACGTAGTAATCTTGAAGATGCTTAAGGAGTAGAGACTAATAACCCTATAGACGCTCGAGGCGACAAGCGCTGCGCTAGCTAGAGGCGGTAAAGGTAGTAGCTAGCTATTATACTAGCCTTATAACGAGGATAACCTAGCTACGATGTCCCTCCCCTACCCGATACCGTTTATAGGGGAGGAGAAGGATACTATTAAGCGGACTACCCTATTTAACGACTAGTTAGATAAGGTCCGGGGGCGCTAGAGAACACGCCTTTGCGAGTTCTCGACCGAGCGTACGAAGATCCTATATACTAAGGCGATGCTTGGTAGTAACGCGAGCCGCGCGGTCAAGTCGAAGCTCTAGACAATCGAGAACTACCTAAACGATAATAGGCGCTAGTACTAGAAGACTAGGACTAAGTTCCTAAATAACCTCGAGAAGCGGTATATAACCTACGACGTCGCTATGGCGGCCGCGAACTAGCTCTATATACTTGTCTAGAAGAACAAGTTCGCGAACTTCAACGACTTCCTAACGGAGTTCTTGAACCTAGCTAATACCGCTAATATCGAGAGCGCGACGTAGGTCTATATATTTAGAGAACGGATCTTAGCCCGCCTTTTAGCCACGTTTACGTTATAGGTTAGGCTACTAGCGTTAGATAACTTTAACATATAGGCTAAGATAGCCTAGACTCTATCTATAAACTTAGATATAGAGGACTTTAGGAAGAAGATCTATAGCAGTAACGGCGTACTCGCTATATATTATAGTAGCAGTAGCGGGGGTACCGGGAGAGCCTAGGATCCCGACGCCATAGAGATTGACGCCGTTACCCTAGCCGCGCTTATACCGTAAGAAAAGGAGCGCCGTAGGGCTAGCGGCTTATGCTTCAAGTGCGGCGCTAGCGACTATATCTCAAGGTATTACTAGGCCGGCCAAGGAGGCTATAGTAGCCGCGGCAGCTAGCTATAGTACGGAGGCACGTAGGGCTATAGCGGCGCGTAGGGCTATGGCGGGGTATAGGGCTACGGCGGCGCGTAAGGCTATAGCGGGGCGTAGGGCTACGGCGGAGCGTAGGGCTATAGCGGAGCGTAGGGCTACGGCGGCGCGTAGAGATAGTAGTAGCCTTAGGGATAGTAGTAGCCTACTTAGTAAGGCTTCGGTTAAGCCCCTTCTAGGGGCCTCCTAGCTTGCGGTAGCGTAAGCGGCTACGCTAGGGCCTATTAGAGGGGTTAAGGCAGGCTCGCTATACGTTTTATAGACGCCCCTAACTAGAGCGGTTTTATCGTTAGGGAGGTAGACGAGCAGGAGGACTACGGCACTTACTAGAGTATAGAGCAACCCCCTAGTTTCGGCTTCTTATATAACGACTAGGGAAACGAGGAGCTCCTATAAACTATTACTTATAGGAGGGGTACCGCTAGCTATAGAAGGGATAGGGAGATAGTTTAGTTATTAGTGCCGTAGGTAGTAGCGCTAAATCTATTCTCTTATTATCGTACCTAGCGGTTAGTAGGTACAATATAGAGTACGTAGCACTTATAGACTTAGGTTATATAGGTCTAGCGTTTGTAGATTTTGGCTTTGTAGTTGCAAATAGGCTGCTACTAGAGAGGCTAGCGGTATAGCGGCCGCTATTTCTAGCCGACGGAGGGTTCTCGCGCTAGATCGAGCACTTAGCGGCGCTTACGCTAGTCGTTAGCGACTACTAGGAGACCCTGGTGTACTTCGTTACGACGCTTGTAAAGGAGACCCTAGTAATCTTAGGCCTCCTATAGCTATAGAAGTATAACCTACAGATCGACTAGGAGACCCTATAGCTCGAATTTACAGAGCACTACCGTAGGAGGTACCTACTAGAGTATATTAGGAGCTAGGTCGCTTGGTAGGTAGGCTAGCTAGAGGTACCTCTACCCCCTAGGAATAGCGAGCGGTACTACGTAACGGTAGAGAACGTACCTAAAGATAACGACTATAGTACCTCTAGTAATAACAACGAGGTTACTATCGCTATAAGCAAGCTCTCTAACTATAAGAGAGCTAGGCGGTCCAATAGGCGGAGACAGGCCTATAGACGGCAGAGATCCGCGTCCTAGGGAGGCGCGTAGGCTAACCTATAGGGGACGCTTGTACCGCCGGGAGCGATAGGCGTACCGGTCGAAGCGCTACCCTCTATATTACCAAGGCTAGTAGAGGTAGTAGCTAGCGCTAGGAGACTACTCCCTAGACCCTGTTCCCCCCCCTACGCCCTGCCCCCGCTTAGTTAAGTATAGGGGAAGATCCGCTAGGATAACACGAAGATCCTGAACGGAGCGAGCTTCCTAGCGGTATACTAATAGAAGGGCGTAGTAGTTATATAGACTACAATAGGTAAGCTAGAGAGAGCGGTAGAGGCTAAGAAGAGAGACTATATACTAGTTCTACCTAAGTAGTTTTTTAAGGACCTACTAAGTCAAGAGAGTATACTAGAGTATACGAAGTCGATACTCCTAGCGAGGTTCTATAGCTTTATCGACGTACTCGCTAAAAGAGACAAGAAGCTTAATAAGATTATAGAGGAGGATTCTAAGAAGTTCTTCGATAAGGCGGATAGACTAGCGCCTACTCTAGACAAGATTAAGGCGCGCCTACCAAAGGAATACCGAGACCTAGTAGCCGCCTTCGTCCTATAGGACGCTAATATCTTACCCCCCTACTATACGTATAACTATATAATCGAGCTGCTCCTAGGGAGCGTAGTCCTATACTTAAGGAATCGCCCGATGTTGCCGATAGAGCTATATATACTAAAGCGCTAGCTCGACGACAACCTTGTAAAAGGG
This sequence comes from Trichocladium antarcticum, assembly GCA_033297235.1. Lineage (NCBI taxonomy): Eukaryota > Fungi > Ascomycota > Sordariomycetes > Sordariales > Chaetomiaceae > Trichocladium > Trichocladium antarcticum. The sequence continues at coordinate 51,687 of MU853432.1, read as the reverse complement.
TTTATCCAGCCCTTATACTCGAGCGCCTTATCGCCTATCCTTATAGCCTAGAAGCTAGGCAGAGGTATCAGGATCTACGTTAACTACTATAGTATTAATAACGCGACGCTAAAGAGCCGGTACCCTATCCTACTAATCTAGGAGACCCTAGACTCTATCTACAAGGCGAAGATCTTTATAAAGCTTAATATAATCGCAGCGTTTAACCAAGTACGCGTAGCGCCAGGCTACAAGTAGCTTATAGCGTTTATTACAAGATTCGGCCTATATAAGACGCTAGTTACGCCGTTTAGCCTATAGGGCGCGCCCGCTACCTTCTAGCATTATATAAACGACATCCTCTATAACGCTCTAGATAACTACGTAACAGCGTACCTAGACGATATCCTAGTCTACTCTAGTACGCTCGAGGAGTATATTAAGCAAGTTAGGGAGGTGCTAAAGCGTATAATCAACGTAGGCCTATAGGTAGATATCGACAAGTGCGAATTCTATACGAAGCGGACGAAGTACTTAGGGCTTATTATTACGCCTAGGGGTATTAAGATAGACCTAGACAAGGTCGAAACGGTACGTAATTAGGAGGCTCTAGAGACAAGGAGGTACCTCTAGCGGTTCTTAGGGTTCGCGAACTTCTACTGCTAATTTATACAAGGTTTTTCGAGCTACGCGCGGCCGCTATATAAGCTTACAAAGAAGACAGTAGACTAGGAGTAGTCCGAGTAGTACAAGGCAGCTTTCTAGCGCCTAAAGGTATACTTTATTATAGCACCGGTACTATAGATATATAACTAGGAGAAGCGAGCGGTAGTAGAAGTTAATACGTTAGACTAGTTAGCAGGTAGAGCGCTACTATAGGAGGGGGATAACGGCGAGTTACATCTAGTTACTTACTTCTTGGCGAAGTATACTATAGCTAAGTATAACTACAATATCTATAACAAGGAGCTCCTTACGATCGTTAAAGCGCTCGAGGAATAGCGCCCTAAGCTTGAAGGTATAGCTAAGAGGTTCGATATTATTACAGATTATAAGAACCTATAGACCTTCGGTACAACGAAGTAGCTGTCGCTACACTATATACGCTAGTCGGAGTTCTTATTGCGCTTTAACTTCTAGATTATCTACCGCCTAGGTATAGCAAACGGCCGCCCTAACGCGCTTAGTAGGAAGCTAGAGTTTATACTAAAAGACGTTAAAGATAATAGGCTATAGAATAGGCGGCGCCCCCTAATTAACCTAAGTAAGTTCGACCTAGAGACCTTTAGTAGTAAATACGACGCTAAGCTACTAGGCAAGACACTAGAGCTCTTTAGCCTTAACGTTTCGCGCTACGCTAACGACCTTATTGTAGAGAGCTACGCGACCTTGCTATTTATAGTAGACGTAGTAGAGGCGCTTAGCAACTAGGAGGTACGCGCCTAGCTAAGTAAGATCAAGCGGGAGCTAAGAGTGCCATTCGCTAAGTATAAGTTAGTCTTAGGTAGGGCGTTCTACCGTAGTAGGCTAATAATCGACCCGGGCGATACGGAGCTCTATTTATAGCTTATCTACTAGATATACGCGTTAGGGCCTAGTAGGTACCTAGGGAGGACGAAGACGCTTGACCTAATAAACAGGGTCTACTAGTAGCTAAGGATAAGCGTATTAGTAAGGACGTTCGTAGGAGCCTATACGCTATGCTTTAAGACTAAGAACCCCCGCTCGAGACCTATAGGGTTCCTTAAGCTACTCCCGCTGCTATTAGCGCCGTAGCGAGATATATCGGTAGACTATATTACGCCGCTCCCGCTATACAAACGGAGGGGGTAGGAGTTTAGGTATATAGTAGTAGTAGTTAACTAGCTTACGAAGATACGCCACTTTATTATAACGGCGATACTAGAGGCTAACGAGCTAGCTAACTGGTTTATTAAGCGTATATACTCGCTCTACGGCGTACTAGAGACGATCGTATCGGATAGAGGTACGTAGTTCGTTTTAGGGTTCTAGAGGGCGCTGTCGGTACGCCTTACAATTACCCTAAAACCCTTATTAGCGTTCTACCCCTAGATAAACGGCTAGATAGAGCGGATTAACGTAGAACTAGAGCAGTACCTACAGCTATATATTAACTAGGCGTAGGATAACTAGGTTAACTAGCTCCCCCTAGCGGAGTTTATAGGGAACAATATAGTCTCCGAGACAACGGGCGTGTTACCGTTCTTTACGAATTATAGCTTTAACCCTAGGATAGGCGTAGAGCCGTCGAAGCTATACCTACCGAATATCTCGGAGTAGTAGAAGCAGGAGTTTTTCTAGGTATCGGAGCTTACGGACTGCTTTAGGGCGATCCTTAGGAAGGTTACGGCGCTAGTAAAGCAGTTATAGGACTACTACGAACAGAATGCGAACCGCTATAGGGAGGATACGCTATAGTACTACGTTAGCGATAGGGCGATGCTTAATATATAGAACTATAAGACTAGTAGGCTAACCGTAAAGCTCGCGCTACGGTAGGAGGGCCCGTTCGAGGTTACGAAGGCCTCGTTATACGCAGTAACTCTAAAGCTCCTAGCGAATATAACGATCTTCCTTACGTTCTACGTCTCGAGAGTAAGGCGCTACCTAGGTAAGGGGCTAGCTAGCTAAGAGAGGGCTAACGACGATGTAAGCGCTAACCGTAGGCGCGTAGTTACGCGGACTAACGAAGGCGAAGATATAGTAGAGTAAAGGTTCGAGAGGATCGTAGGGTTCGGCAAGGCGGCGAACGGTCGCTAGTAGTACTAAGTTAAGTAGGAAGGTTACAACAACCCAACTTAGTAACCTATAACGGATCTACGCGGCTATAATAACGCTATCTGGGAGTTCTACGATATATACCCTGAGCTTCCGGGCCCGCTATCGTAGACGCGGAGAAGGAAGGCGTAGCGCTAGGGTAGGCGCTAAGATGACTCTGACTCCGGATGCGAGTACCTAAGATAGGGGGCTATTTTTATATAGGGGGCTTGTTTAGAGAGAGAGGGTAGTGTTATAGGCATAGCCTATGTTATATGCTATGTTATATGCTATGCTATGTAGTTGGCTGAGCACTCTGTAGCTAGAGGAGCGTGGCTCTACACTAGGTGGAGCTCGCCGCGCAGAGCCTTCAGCCCTCGCGAGCTCCTACGAAGGTTGTACTGTTGTGTAACCTTGTTGTATACGACCGTTACAATTAGTTTATACTTCTACGCTATAAATACTATTCCCTACGTTCCTACCTACTTTAGGTAGGTTCCCTATACTCGCTTAAGTTCGCGAACGTTTATCTAGGCTAACTTCCTAAACACTAGTAGGTTTGTATCGTCGGCGAAGCCTGCTATACTAAGGTGTAGGTACTCCCTCCTTAGGTCTTTATATAGTAATACAATATATAAGATAAACAGGACGGATAATAGGGGGGACCCCTAGGGTACCCCCGCTATAACTAGGATATTGTCTATTACCTTCCTATCGAAGTAGAGGATCGCGACCCTATCCGTTAGCTATTCCTATACCTAGAGTACTATCTACCTTAGGTAGCTAAGCTCCTAGAGTATAGCTAGTAGCCTAACGTAGTTAACTATATCGAAGGCTCCTGCGATATCTAGCTATAGGGGGGATACTAAGGCGCCTTAGCGCTACGCTTCCTAGACCTAGGCTATAACTAGTTGGACCGCTAGCTCGGTTAACCTACTTGCCTAGTTACCTATCTACTTAGTAGAGAGTAGCCTATAGACCTCCGCTGCTACTATAATCCTTCTTGCTACTACTACCTTAATTACCTTCCCTATAGTTAGGAGTAGAGCAATAGGGTAGTAGCCTCCTAGGGTATAGTATATATCGGGTGTATTTCCTAGCTTCTATAGGACTACTATCCTAGCTCTCTTAAACGTAGCTAGGAACTACGCTAGCTAAAGGCACCTTGTAGTTAGAGCTATAAGGATCTAGCTTAGCGGTTAGCTATATACCTTTAGGAATCCTATTAGGAGTATATCCTCTCCAGGGGCCTTCTATAGGCTCGCTTTATCCTATACTACTTCTATTACTAGGAAGCTTATAAACTCCTAGACCTTAAACCCCTATTCCTACTCCTCTTTAAGTCCTAGGTCCTAGACGTTACTAAGGTCCGCCTCTAGGCTTAGGAAGAACTTCTTCGCAAGCGCTTCTACTATATTCTAGTACGTTATAAGATCTAGGCTACTATCTAGGCCCTTTAGAGCTAGGAGCTTTAGTAGCTTAGGGGGGAGGAAGCTCCTAAGCCTCCCCTAGCGCTCTAGTTACGATAGGGTCTTATCTCTAGCTTCCTCGATCGTCTTCCTTTAGGAGCTCCTCTTCTTTTCTATTATCTCTATTACTAGCTCTCTTTACTTCTTATTAAGCTTCTCCTTATAGAACTATATAAAGGTCCTCTAGAGCTCCTTCTCCGCTTCCTTTGCTACCTTCGACGCCTCCTCTACCTTACCTATCTACTATAAGGAGCTTCTCCTTCTTAACTCCTTCCTATAGGGGGCTATTACGTAGGCGATAGCTGCTAGTTCTTTAGCTAGCTCCTCGAACGCCTCCTCTAGCCCCTACCTCGTTCTAATCCTTACTTTTAGGCCCTTTAGCCCTTTATTGTTAAGTTATATCCTAAGTAGTAGGTACGCTGCCTCCGCTTTTATTAGCTTCTCTAAGACCTTCTTCTAGTTCTACCCTTCTAGCGCCTTCCCCTTTAGGAGTAGGCTCTTAAGCTTTACTTTAAGTACCTATAGGTAGTAGTCTTACTCTCCTCTAATCTTCTCTCTTAAATATATTATTATTAGGTCTATTAAAGCCTAGATATAGTTGATCGTTAATGTCTTAGCCCTTTACTTTCCTATAGGGGCTCTTATAACTATACCCTATAGGGTCTATAGGCTTAGGTCCTACCTATAGGCTAGCTTAAGGAGCTCCTTGGACTTCCTTTCGTACCGCCTAAACTTGTCCTAGACTAGGTTCTAGAGGTTAAAGTCTCCCGCTAGGATTATAGCGTAGGCTAGGCTCTAGTAGGCTAGAAGGCTCTTTAGGGTGTTCTTATCTACTATATAGTTATTATATACTAACTAGAGCTCTAGCCCCCTATTCCCTAGCTCTAGGAACTACACCCTATATTACTACGCTTCTACCTTATACTCCTACTATCTAATGTTAAACTTCTTATATATATATATCGCCGCTAAAAACTTTCTTCGCAAACAGGCCCGCACCAACTAGTGCAGCAGCGCGCTAAAACGGTCGAAACCTATATCGCTAGAAAGCTCCCGACAAGCTCTATCTAACTATACCAGGTGCATTTACGCGCGAGTAGTTACGCAGGTGCTGCAGGCGTAGGAAGATAGAGAAAACGAGCTACGTGCGGCTCCTAGAAGTCTTCTCCTATACCGCCCAGACCTACAACCTAGATCTACAGCGGATCTACCTAGCGCCGGCCCCGATAGCCTACACTAGACCTTGCATAGAGGTCGATAGCGACCTCCCCCCCCCTGCCTCCGCCACTAGGAGCACCCTACCCGCCCTAAGAGGCCTAACCGAGTCCTAGCATAGCGGACCCGAACCCCCCCGCAGAGCGCCCCTAAGCGGCCCCTATAACTACTAGTAGACCTACTGCTAACCCCCCTATTAATACTAACAGTAGTAGCACCAACCCCCCCCCCCCTAGGAACAACGCGGACTAGGTAATATTAAGGCTATACTCGATAGTATAGTCGCCCTAGTTAGCCTAAACAAGAAGAACATTGCCTAAGGAGTAGCGAGAGAGATCCTAGCCTAGGTATAGAGCGCTATTAACTAACCGTAAAGCGCTAAGGGAGGCCTAGAGGGCCTTAACTATATAACTATAAGGAAGATCGTCGCTAAGGAAGTATAGGCTGCGCTTACAAGCGCCCCGGCTACCGCAAGCGTAGGATAGGGTCCTAACCGCTCCTAGGCAACGATCGTAGCAGGGGCCCTAGCGCCCTAAGCGTAACCTACAAAGGCAGTCCCCCGAAGGATCGCGAAGGAAATCCTTGTCCAAGGTAACGGCCTACTAGCTAACCTTATAAAGAGAACCCCCCTAGAGATTATCTAGGCGATTAATAACTAGTCTGTATAGAAAGGAGTAGTAGTAGCGAGGAAGCTCCCTAGCGAGGATACTATTATTACCTTTAGGGATAAGGTAGCGAAGGAATAGTATACGAAGAACAACTAGTAGATCCACTAGGCGTTCGGAGAATAGGTGAAGGAAGACTATAGAACCTTCGTAGTACTCCTAAAAGGTCTAACGAAGTTAGAGATCTAGGGGGTTACTAAGGTAGAGTTCGCCTAGGGTCTAGACTTCCGTATAGTAAATACAGTTAAGTTTAGAATCCCTAGTAAGCTAGAGCTTATAAGAGCTACAGTCCTAGTAACCTTTAAGAGCTGGGAAGAGGCAAGAGCGGCGTATAACTTTAGAGTTATCTAGGACGCCCGAGTACTAGACTATAAGCTATACTAGGTAGCGCTCGAACCGAAGTAGTACTTTAAGTACTAGAAGTAGGGATATATCTAGAGGTACTGCCCGAAGGAACCCTTATACGGAAGATATAGGGTAAAAGCCTATAGAGTAGGCGGTAGGGACGGAGAGGCCTAGTGCCCTACCTACAAGGGCTACCTCCTGCTAAGGTACCTAGCGTATAGCGGAAAGTACACTAGGTAGTCGAAGGAGTGTAGGGAGAGGGTAAGAGTATAGGAGGGGGCTAAGGAGGCGTACTAGTATAGGCCTAGAATATACGAACCTACTAGACCGGAGCTAACAAAGCCGCTATTCGCGTTTATACGCTAAAGCGCGGTAAAGGAGGATAGGGAAGGGTATTAGAGGGTTAGAGCGAAGAGACCTAGGTTCCTAACGCTAAAGGGTCGCCCTACTATAGTAAGCAAGGATATATTATAGAGCTGACTATAGTTTAGCCTGACTATAGCCCTATTTGCGTTGGGCCTACTGCTACTATAGTAGTAGCGCCAAGGATTACAAGGATCCTAGGCGGAACCCCTAAGCGCCTAGGAAGTACCTAATATATAGGCTACTAGTGTTCTAAGTATATAGAATACCTAGCCTTAGGGCTTACTAGTAGCTAAAACTATCCCCCTAACCTAAAAAGAGCCGGAGGACGAAGGTATAACTAGCGGAGAGGATAATCTTTAAAACTATACTCTAGAACACTAGAGGCGTAAAGTAGAATATAGAGATTCTACTAGAGGAGGCGGAGTTCGATATAATCGCGGTCTAGGAACTATAGCTTAGTAAGTAGGGGGTAGCCTACTACCTACGGAGCTTACGGTACTACCTAGTCTATACATAGTAGGGAAAAGCGGCGATATATATATATAAGAAGTTCAATATCGGATAGTAGGAGTATAAGGCGGAAGCGTAGTAATATAGGGTATAGTTCCTAGAGCTAGGGAATAAAGGGCTAGAGCTCTAGTTAGTATATAATAACTATATAGTAGATTAGAATATCCTAAAGAGCCTTCTAGCCTACTAGGGCCTAGCTTACGCTATAATCCTAGCGGGAGACTTTAACCTCTAGAACCTAGTCTAGGACGAGTTTAGGCGGTACGAAAGGAAGTCTACGGAGCTCCTTAAGCTAGCCTATAGGTAGGACCTAAGCCTATAGACCCTATAGGGTATAGTTACAAGAGCCTCTATAGGAAAGTAAAGGGCTAAAACATCGACGATCGACTATATCTAGGCCTTAATAGACCTAACGACGATATATTTAGGAGAGAAGATTAGAGGAGAGTCGGACTACTACTTATAGGTGCTTGAAGTAAAGCTTGACGGCCTACTCCTAAAGGGGAAGGCGCTAGAAGGGTAGAACTAGAAGAAGGTCTTAGAGAAGCTAATAAAAGCGGAGGCGGTATACCTACCGCTTAGGATATAACTTAACGATAGAGGGCTAGAGGGCCTAAAGGTAAGGATTAGAACAAGGTAGGGGCTAGAGGAAGCGTTCAAGGAGCTAGCTAAAGAACTAGTAGCTATTACCTACGTAATAGCCCCCTATAGGAAAGAGTTAAAAGGGAGAAGCTCCATATAGTAGATAGATAGAGTAGAGGAGGCGTCGAAGGTAGTAAAGGAAATAGAGAGGGAGCTTTGGAGGACCTTTATATAGTTCTATAAGGAGAAGCTTAACAAGAAGCGAAGAGAGCTAGTAATAGAGATAATAGAAGAGAAGAGGAGCTCCTAGAAGAAGATGATCGAAGAAGCTAGAGATAAGACCCTATAGTAACTAGAGTACTAGGTAAGGCTTAGGAGCTTCCTCCCCCTAGAGCCGCCGAAGCTCCTAGCCCTAAAGGGCCTAGATAGTAGCCTAGATCTTATAACGTACTAGAACAAGGTAGAAGCGCTTACGAAGAAGTTCTTCCTAAGCCTAGAGGCGGACCTTAGTAATATCTAGGACCTAGGACTCAAAGAGGAGTAGGAATAGGGGTTTAAGGTCCAGGAGCTTATAAGCTTCCTAGTAATAGAAGCGGTATAGGATAAAGCGAGCCTATAGAAGGCCCTAGGAGAGGATATACTCCTAATAGGATTCCTAAAGGCGTATAGCTAACCGCTAAGCTAGATCCTCGTAGCCCTAACTACAAGGTACCTATAGCTAGGGTAGTTCCTAGCTACGTTTAAGAGAGCTAAGACAGTAGTCCTATAGAAGCTAGGAAAGATACCTAATATATACTATACCTTAGGAGGCTACTACCCTATTACTCTACTCCTAACTATAGGGAAGGTAATTTAGGTAGTAGTAGCGAGAAGGATTATAGTAGCGGCGGAGGTCTATAGGCTACTCCCTACTAAGTAGATAGGTAACTAGGCAAGTAGGTCGACTAAGCTAGCGGTCCGACTAGTTATAGCCTAGGTCTAGGAGACGTAGCGCTAGAGTGCCTTAGTATCCCTCCTATAGCTAGACATTACAGGAGCCTTCGATATAGTTAACTACGTTAGGCTACTAGCTACACTCTTGTAACGGTCGTATATAACAAGGTTGCACAACAGTGCAACCTTCGTAGGAGCTCGCGAGGGCTAAAGGCTCTGCGCGGCGAGCTCCACCTAGTGTGGAGCCACGCTCCTCTAGCTACAGGGTACCTAGCCAACTATATAGTATAGTATATAATATAGCATATGACACAGGCTGTGCCTGTGACACTACCCTCCCTCTCTAAACAAGCCCCCCTATACAAAAAATAGCCCCTATTTTAGATGCTCGTATCTAAAATACATTCGATCTTAGATACTTGTATCTAGAGCCCTCCTAACTACTTACTCGATCTTAGATGCTTGTATCTAGAGCTATCCTAACCGTTCAATTCTAGATACTTGTATCTAGAGCTATCTCAAACGCTCCTAAAACACCCGATTTTAGATACTTGTATCTAGAGCCTATCCTATTCCACACGCTCGATTTTGGATACTTGTATCTATAGCCCGTTCTACGCTCGATTTTACTTAGCGCCTTACCTCCTGCCGCTACGCCTTCCTTCTTTACGTCTATAATAGCGGCCCTAGGAGCTTAGGGTACGCGTTGTAGAACTCCTAGATAGCGTTATTATAGCTATGTAGATCCGTTATAGGTTGCTAAGTCAGGTTGTTATAACCTTTCTACTTAACTTAGTACTACTAGCAGCTATTCGCTACCTTACTAAACCCTACAATCCTCTCGAACCTCTATTCTACTACGTCTTCGCCCTTGTTAGTCTATATAACTATATGCCCGCGGTTAGCGCTTACGTTGTTATTAACCCTCTCTTAGCTAGCTAGCCCCTACCCTAGGTAGCGCCTTACTCTCGAGACGTAGAACGTAGGGAAGATCGTTATATTCGCTAGGAGCTTGAGAGTTACTGCGTATAATAAGGCCTTTGTAACCTCGAACAGGCCCTCCTACTATAGCGCGAGCTTCGCAGTTAGCCTACTAGTCTTATAGTTCTATATATTAAGCATCGCTATTATCACAGGTAGTAAATGCCCAATGTTAGGGTACGTATATATTCGATATAAAACTTTCTTCGCAAACAGGCCCGCACTAACTAGTGCAGCAGCGCGCTAAAACGGCCGAAACCTACATCGCTAGAAAGCTCCCGACGAGCCCTATCTAACTACACCGGGTGTATCTACGCGCGAGACGCTACGCAGGTGCTACAGGCGTAGGAAGATAGGGAAAACGAGCTGCGTACGGCTCCTAGAAATCTTCTTCTACACCGCCTAGACCTATAACCTAGATCTATAGCGGATCTACCTGGTACCGGCCCTAATAGCCTATACCGGACCTAGCATAGAGGTCGATAGCGACCTCCCCCCCCCTGCCCCTGCTACTAGGAGCACCCTACCTACCCTAAGAGGCCTATCTAAGTCCCGGTATAACGGACCCGAACCCCCCTACGGAGCGCCCCTAAGCGGCCCCCGCAACTACTAGTAGACCTACCGCTAACCCCCCCGTTAACACTAATAGTAGTAGCACTAACCCCCCCCCCGCTAGGAACAACGTAGATTAGGCGATATTAAGGCTAT
>MU853432.1:7609-26069 GCA_033297235.1 Trichocladium antarcticum | reverse complement strand
GATAGGGAAGCTAAAGAACAAGACCCTCGATATAGATAGAGTAGTAGAACTCGCCTAGCAGGAGCGTAAGATAGCGGCCTGGGAGAGGCGCGCTACACTTGTAACGAGAGCAAGAAGACCTATATACTACTTAGTAGATAAGGACCCCCCGATATAACTATTTATAGACCTTGCCCTTAAGAGATATAAGGGTCTAAGCAAGGCTTAGAGCTCCCTACTTACCTAGGCGCGTAGTAGGGACATTAGCCTCTAGGAGTACCTAAATAGGGTAAACGTCCTAGAGATTACTACGCTATATAGCGAGTATAGCAAGGGCAAAGAAACGATCGAATACCTAGTAGTATAGTATAAAGATCTACCGAAGTATAGAACCTAGGAAGAGTTACAAATACAGTTACAACGGGATCTGTAGCTCGTCTTACAGCAAGCTATATAGCTATATAAGAGCTTAGTAAAGGTAGTTATTAGCTAGTTAATAGATTCGAGGCGCCTAACGGAGTATAGTGTAGCTTATAGGTTGTAACTAGAAGCTACAATAGCTATAAAAGCGGCTAAGAGTAGCGGAGAGGGTACAGGAAGTGCCGAATCGAGCCGCTAAGGGAGACAGGGGCTATCTTTTACACGTAGTTTGATGGATTTAAAGCGCTGAAGCAGAAGCGTAGGTAGGGGTTTTCACCCGGCCCCCTGTTCAGGGGGTACGGTTTCCTTTGTATATAAACCAGTAGCAGGACCGGCGCGCCGTAAGGTATATCGGAGTACGAATAAATATATATTCGATATAGTTGTACAAGGAACTCAAGATGGTAGGTGTAGCCCCCCGGGGATATGCCCTGCGGCGGGCTCTACATACGCGCTGCAGGCTCTATAGGCCCTACATCGCACAACCGCTCTACAATGGCCATACGGCCATATGTTACGGCTAGACCTGTGACACTACCCTCCCTTAAAACAAGCCTCCTCCTCTTTAAATCAAGCCTACGGTTCGAACGCTCGAATCGTAGCTTCAGTTCCTTCTTAGCACCTACGCTAGGGGCCCTAGCCTGTTCGGATTAGTATCGTGGAACTTCCAAATCGCATTATTGTAGCTACGTAGATCCGTTACTAGCTACTAAGTTAGCTAGGTATACCCTTCCTACTTAACTAGGTATTACTACCTTCTATTCTCTACTTTCCTAAAGTCTCGAATCTCTTTAAACCTCTATTTAACTACTTCGACGCTGTTATCCTAGCGCCTTACCTCCCTACTATAGTTCGCTCGTATATCTCTCTACGCGTTAGCTTACCTAAGGATCCCCTACTCGCCTCGCTATAGTTAAACTAGTAATATATAGAACGTATCGAATATCTTTATATTCGCTAGTAGGCGTAACATTACTATATATAACGCCGCTTTAGTAACCTCGAATAGCCCCTCCTAGCGCAGTTCAAGCTTCTTCGTTGGGCGCCTCGTTTTATAATGTTATATATTAAGCATTACCTTATCGCCGATCCTATAGACTAGGGCGTCGCTACGTTTAGCGTTTACGTTAATCTCGTAACGGTCCTACGCTTACCTCGCTAGTACCTTCGCTATATCTAGTACTACTTTAAAGCGTATAGATATCTCTATCGCCTAGAAAAACTCCCTCTTCTAAGCTTCCGAGAGTTCTAGTAGGTATAGCCTACTTGGTTCTACGCCTATACGTAGGTAGAAGCTATAGTTCGCGAAGAAAGGTAACACTCCCGTCGTCTCTAACGATATATTATTCCCTACGAATTCTATAAGCGGCACCTAATCCGCCTAGTTATCCTATACCTAGTTAACGAAACGGCGCAAATACTACTCTAACTCTATGTTAATCCGTTTAGTCTAGCCGTTCGTTTGCGGGTAGAACGCCGATAATAGCTTTAGAGCTATCGCTAATTGTAATAATAACGTCCTTTAGAACGTCGAAACGAACTACGTGTCTTTATCTAATATAATTGTCCCGGGTAGGCTATAAAGGCTATAGACCCGTTCTATAAATCGGTCTATTAACTTATTTACTTCTAAGGTCTCTATCGGAATAGAGTAGCGTATTTTCGTTAGTTAGTCTACTACTACTATAATATAGTTAAAGGTCCGGTTTCTCCTTATATATAGCGGGAGTAGTGTAATATAATCTACCGATATATCCTGCTATAGCGAGAGTAGTACTAGTAGCGGCTTTAGAAAGCCCGTTAGTAGCGCCCTTGGCGTTTTTGTCTTATTATATAGTAAGTAGGCGTTATAGTAGTCGCGGATCGTACCGGTTATCCCGGTCTACTAGTATTTCCGGTTTATTAGATCAATAGTCTTAGTCCTCCTAGGGTAGCCCCTAGGTCCCGATACGTAAGTTCGGTAGATTAGCTATAGCTATATTTCGTCGTTGTCCGGGTTAATAAGTATCCTCCTACAGTAGTAAGCCTTACCCGCGATAGCTTAGTACTCTATATATAGCACTTTAAGCCTTGTTTTAATATCCTTTAGCTAAGCTCTAGTCCTAGGGTCTACTAGCGCTCTAAGCGTTACCTTTAGCAGATCTAAGCTTATATATATCTCGTTTAGCAGATCGTCGATATACCTTGATTGGTCTAACTAGTTAACTATAATCGCCTCGTTATATAGTCTTAGTAGTTTAAATATCTCTAGATTAAACCGGTCAGGGTCGATTAGTAGCCTTGTATAGTTCTAGAGTCGGTTATCCTCTACGCCCTATAGTATATGTTCTAGCTTATGGCTTAGCGTATCTAGTATCGCGTTTGCCGATCCCGGCCGGTAGATAATACGGAAGTTAAATCGTAATAGGAATTCGGACTACTATATATACCTTAGGGACAGTTACTTTGTCGTCGCGAAGGTCTAAAGGTTCTTATAGTCTATAATAATGTTAAACCGGCTGTTTGCTCCCTCTAGTTCTAGTCGCTATTCCTCTAGTGCCTTAATTACCGCTAATAGCTCCTTGTTATAGATATTGTAATTACATTCCTATACTAAGTGCTTCGCGCTAAAGTAGGCTACTAGGTACTAGTCGCTATTATTGTCTTGCTATAGTAGCGTTCCGCCTACTAACTAGTCTAAAGCGTTAGTTTCGACAACTATAGGCTTATCCTAGTTATAGATCCTTAGCGCTAGTGCCATTAAGAAGTACGTTTTTAGTTATTTAAAAGCTAGATAGTATAGTCTGCTCTATTCCTAGCTTATTGTCTTCTTCGTAAGGTTATTTAAGTAGCCATGCTACTCCTAAGAAGTTCTTAATAAATCGTCGGTAGAAGTTCGCGAAGCCTAAGAACCGTTATAGCTGCCGCCTCGTTATTAGCGGTTCCTAGGATATAATAGCTACTACCTTCTCTTTGTCTATATCGATACTACCTAGCGTAATGATTAGGCCTAGGTATTTCGTTCTTATAGTATAGAATTCGCACTTGTTAATATCGACCTAGAGCCCTACCTAGTGCAGTCTCTTTAGTACCTCCTTTACTTGCTTAACGTAGTCTGCTATATTCGTAGAGTAGATTAGTATATTGTCTAGGTACGCTATAGCGTATACGTCTAGTATATTGTATAGCGTATTATTAATATAGTGCTAAAATGTAGCGAGCGCTCTCTATAGCCCGAACGGCGTAACTAGCGATTTGTAAAGGCTGAATCGTATTACAAACGCTATTAACTATTTGTAGCCTTCCGCTACTTAGACTCTATTAAACGCCGCGATAACATCTAGCTTCGTAAAGATCTATACTCTATAGATAGAATTAAGTGTTTCCTTAATTAGTAGTATTAGGTATTAACTCTTTATCGAAACGTTATTTAGACCTTAGAAGTTAGTGTAAATCCGTACTCCGCCTCCTAGCTTCTAGGTAAGTAGTAGAGGCGCTGCTATACTTGATTTTAATAGTTAGATAAAGCCTTTCGTTAGGTAGTTATCTAGCTAGCGCTTAACTACGTATAGTTCTATTAGTAAGAATAGTCTGTTCTTTAAAAATAGTAGCTTGCTTCCTAGTATTAGCTCGATTTTATAGTTATATAATCTATATAGTAGTAGCGTATTTACCTCCTAGAGAAGAAAAGTCTCGAACGTATCGCGATACTCTACTAGTAGGCGTTTTAAGATATCTGCTACTATTAGCTAGGGTTTGTTACTCTTCTTGAAGAATTTCCAAGCGTCCTCCTCTATAATCCTATAAATCGTCTCTACGTTACTCTAGAGGGCGTTTACAAACTCGTAGTACCGTTCTAGAAGTACCAAAGTATAGTCCTCTAGCGAGCCTTCGCGGTTTAACATCCGCTTGTAAAAGCTATCTAGTAGGGCGTAAAGCGTAGCCCTCTCCTTATCCTTCTTCTCGTTTAGTATTACTTGTTCTAGTTAGTTAACCGTTACGCGTATTACCGTTACGCCCTTCTAGTAGTAGAAAAGTATAAAGTTTAGCGCGTTTAGTATCTTAATGTCGTTTTTGTTAATCGCCTTATTATATAGTAGTAGCTTCGGGAGTTGTTTCGGTAGTAGTAGCGCCTATAGGTACCTACGCCTATTTACCTTTTTCGCTAGTTATAGCCTCCTTATAAGCTTATTCGGAATAACTACCGCTCTCGATCCTAGCGGGGATAAGGTCTACCGCGGTCCGTTCTCAAGCGCTCTCTAATAGCGTTATAACGGGGATAACCTCCTCTTCCTCTTCTTCTATAGGTTCTCTAGACCCTGGTTATACTCCCTGTCCTCTGGTTCTCCCTTATCTAGGACTTCCTCGATCAATGCTTAGTATTTCGTAGTGTTTTTTACAGTTGTAGGTTCCGCGGTTATAGGTTCCGTAGTTATAGGCTTCGCTTATAGTACTGTTAGCTCGGTTATATATTCTAGTAAGCAACGTTGCTCTTAGTAACGCTCCCTAAACGTAAGCTTTAGGTCCGCCTAGTTAATTGTTAGGTCGTGTCTTCTTAGCTATAGGAGGCCTAGAATAATCGGATTGTCTTTCGCTAGTATAGTAATATTTATTATTTATTCGTACTCCGATATGCCTTATAGCGCGCCGGTCCTGCTACTGGTTTATATACAAAGGAAACTGTACCCCCTGAACAGGGGGCCGGGTAAAAACCCCTACCTACGCTTCCGTTTTAGCGCTTTATATCGCGCTGTCCCGCTCATATAGGTTGCCCCTAGCCTTCGCAGGGCAAGGATGTCTTTTGCTCGACGTGACAGTTATGAGCCCGGTAGCGCAGTGGTTTGCACTCGCATACTACAATTCCCTACGATTTACAGTCACGTTGCGCGAAGGTCTAGAGTTCGAATCGTATCTAGACCAAGTTCTTTTCTAGCCGCCCCTGCCTTATAGGACCTATATACTTACAGGTTGTAGTATACTTAAAGAAAAGGACCAGGAAAACATAGATCATTTAGGGCACACCTATTATAGGGATAGCCCGCTCCCTATCGATCAATCTCTCTTCGCGATCTAGGGGGTATCTCGCGCTGTCCCGCTTATATAGGTTGCCCCTAGCCTTCGTAGGGTAAGGATGTCTTTTGCTCGACGTGACACTTTAAATCTATTAAACTATATATAAAAGATAGCCCCTGTCTCCCTTAGCGGCTCGATTCGGCACTTCCTGTACCCTCTCCGCTACTCTTAGCTGCTTTTATAGCCTTTGTAGCTTCTAGTTATAGCCTACGAGCTACGCTATACTCCGTTAGGCGCCCTGAATCCATCAACTAGCTAATAACTACCTTTACTAAGCTCTTATATAGCTATATAGCTTGTCGCAAGACGAGCTACAGATCCCGTTCTAACTGTATTTGTAACTCTTCCTAGGTTCTATACTTTGGTAGATCTTTGTACTACACTACTAGGTGTTCGATCGTTTCTTTGCCCTTGCTATACTTATAGTATAGCGTAGTAATCTCTAGGACGTTCACCCTATTTAGGTACTCCTAGAGGCCGATGTCCCTGCTACGCGCCTAGGTAAGCAAGGAGCTCTAAGCCTTGCTTAGACCCTTGTATCTCTTAAGGGTAAGGTCCGTAAATAGTTATATCGGGGGATTCCTATCTGCTAAGCGGTACGTAGGTCTTCTTGTTACGACCTAGCTAGCCCTGTCTCTGCAGTCCGCTCTGATTGGCTGCTTCGCACCCACTCAGCGCCCCGTTTCTCATTTCCTGTCATATATATAGCTGTGTTCTCACACACTCTCTTTCCTCTGTCTCTTCCTTCGATACATGACAATCAATGCAACGCATCTCTCCTACATGCTCTTCCAGTGCCACTGTAAGCCCACGCAAGACTTCTTGCTCTTGTTATAAGCGTGGCGCGCCCCTCCTAGGCCGCTATCTTACGCTCCTGCTAGGCGAGTTCCACTACGCTATCTATATCGAGGGTCTTATTCTTTAGCTTCCGTACCTTCTACTTTTACTTAGCCTACTCGTTTACTATAGCTACTACTCTTTTAACTACTATTAGCCCCTATAGGCCTAGCCTAGGCTTCCTCCTTTATATCCTCTCGCTCCTCTTCTAGAACCTTCTAAATAACTTAGTATATACCTCCTAGATTAAGCTCGCTACTATAACTAGAGGGTACCCTAGTCCCTCCCCTAACTAGAGGAGTAGTTTATATATCCTAGCTTCGAAGTTAGCTAGCTGCTTATTTAGGTAGAGGTCTACTAGTAGAACCTAGGCCTCTGTCTCTAGGTACCTAATTAGCGTAGTTCTATAGCCTCTTGCTACTACGCGGAGGCCCCTACTCTAGTCCTTCGCTAGCTTCTTAGCTATCCCCTTTAGCTTGCTCCCTTTACTAACCGTAGTTAGGATATAGTAGCTCGCTACTTTATATACTACTACGCTCCTTATATACTTTGTATATACCTCCTAGGCCTTCGCGAGGCTCGGGCCCTACGTCTTCGCCGCGATCCTTATTAGCGTAAACTCCTAGGTAGCGAGCTTCTTCTTAACCGCGCCGCAATATACTTGCTATAAAAGCTTCTAGTCTAGCTAGACCCTAAAGAACCTAGCGGACTTAACTAGTTTAATATCTATATACCTACCTCTATTTAGGAGAGCGAGCTTAGCTAGGTCTAGCTACTACCTTCGGTTTTTATTAAAGTAGATTAGTTTGTACTTCTACGCTATAAACGCTATTCCCTACGTTCCTACCTACTTCAAGTAGGTTCCCTACGCTCGCTCGAGTTTGTAGACGTTTACCTTAGCCGACTTTCTAAACACTAGCAGGTTCGTATCGTCGGTAAAGCCTCCTATACTAAGGTATAGGTACTTTCTCTTTAGGTCCTTATATAGTAATATAATATATAAGATAAACAGGATAGGTAATAGGGGGGACCCCTAGGGTACCCCCGCTGTAACTAGGATATTGTCTATTACCTTCCTATCGAAGTAAAGGATTATAACCCTATTCGTTAGCTATTCCTATACCTAGAGTACTATCTACTTCGGGTAGCCAAGCTCCTAGAGCGTAGCTAATAGTCTAACGTAGTTAACTATATCGAAGGCTCTAGTAATATCTAGGTATAGGAGGGATACTAAGGCGCCTTAGCGCTATATCTCCTAGACCTAGGCTATAACTAGTTATACCGCTAGCTCGGTCGATCTACTTGCCTAGTTACCTATCTACTTAGTAGGGAGTAGCCTATAGACCTCCGCCGCCGCTATAATCCTTCTCGCTACTACTACCTCGATTACCTTCCCTATAGTTAGGAGTAGCGCAATAGGGTAGTAACCTCCTAGGGTATAGTATATATTAGGTATCTTTCCTAGCTTCTGTAGAACTACCGTCTTAGCTCTTTTAAACGTAGTTAGGAACTACGCTAGCTATAGGTACCTTATAGTTAGGGCCGTAAGGATCTAGCTTAGCGGTCGGCTATATACCTTCAGGAATCCTATCGGGAGTATATCCTCCCCTAGGGCCTTCTATAGGCTCGCTTTATCCTATATTGCTTCTATCGCTAGGAAGCTTATAAGCTCCTAGACCTCGAACCCCTATTCCTACTCCTCCTTAAGGTCCAGGTCCTAGATATTACTAAGGTCCGCCCCTAGGCTTAGGAAGAACTTCTTCGTAAGCGCTTCCGCCTTATTCTAGTATATCGTTAGATCTAGGCTACTATCTAGGCCCTTTAGGGCTAGGAGTTTCGGTAGCCTAGGGAGGAGGAAGCTTCTAAACCTTACCTATCGCTTAAGCTACTATAGGGTCTCCTCCTTAGCTTCCTCGATCGTCTTCCTCTAGGAGTACCTCTTTTCTTCCGCTATTTCCGTTACTAGCTCTTTTTACTTCTCGTTAAGCTTCTCCTTATAAACTACGTAAGGGTCTTCCGGAGCTCCCTCTCTACCTCCTTCGCTGCCTTCGACGCCTCCTCTACCTTGCCTATCTACTATAAGAAGCTCCTCCCTCTTAACTTCTTCCTCCTAGAGGCTATTACGTAGGCGATAGCTATTAGCTCCGTAGCTAGCTCCTCGAACACCTCCTCTAGCCCCTTTCTTATCTTAATCCTTACCTTTAGTCCCTCTAGTCCTCCGTCGTTAAGCTATATCCTTAGTAGCAAGTACGTTACCTCTACCTTTATTAGCTTCTTTAAGACCTTCTTCTAGTTCTACCCTTCTAGCGCCTTCCCCCTTAGGAATAGGCTATCGAGCTTCACTTCGAGCACCTATAGGTAGTAGTCTAACCCTCCTCTAATCTTCTTCCCTAAATACGTTATTGTTAGGTCTATTAAGGCCTAGATATAGTCGATCGTTAACGTCTTATGTCACGTCGAGCAAAAGACATCCTTGCCCTACGAAGGCTAGGGGCAACCTATATAAGCGGGACAGCGTAACACACCCCCTAGATCGCGAAGAGAGATTGATCGATAGGGAGCGGGCTATCCCTATAATAGGTGTGCCCTAAATGATCTATATTTTCCCAGTCTTTTCTTAAGTGTACCGCAACCTGTGAGTATGCAGGTCCTATAAGGCAAGGGCGGCTACCGCAACCTAGGAGTAGGTCCTATAAGGCAGGGGTAGCTAGAAAAGAACTCGGTCTAGATACAATTCGAACTCTAGACCTTCGCGCAACGTGACTGTAAATCGCAGGGAATTATAGTATACGAGTGCAAACCACTGCGCTACCAGGCTCATAACTATCACGTCAAGCAAAAGACATCCTTGCCCTATAAAGGCTAGGGGCAACCTATATAAGCGGGACAGCGCAACACACCCCCTAGATCGCGAAGAGAGATTAATCGATAGGGAGCGGGCTATCCCTATAATAGGTATGCCCTAAATGAACCATGTTTTCCTAGTCTTTTCTTTAAGTGTACTATAACCTGTAAGTATATAGGTCCTATAAGGCAGGGGCGGCTAGAAAAGAACTCGGTCTGGATACGATTCGAACTCTAGACCTTCGTGTAACGTGACTGTAAATCGCAGGGAATTGTAGTATGCAAGTACAAACCACTACGCTACTGGGCTTATAACTGTTACATCGAGCAAAAGACATCCTTGCCCTGCGAAGGCTAGGGGCAACCTATATAAGCGGGACAGCGCAACATCTTACCCCTTTGCTCTCCTATAGGGGTTCTTATAACTATACCCTATAGGGTTTATAGGCTTAGGTCTTACCTATAAGCTAACTTAAGGAGCTCCTTAGACTTCCTTTTATATAGCCTAAACTCGTCCTAGACTAGGTTCTAGAGGTTAAAGTCTCCCGCTAGGATTATAGCGTAGGCCGGGCCCTAATAGGCTAGGAGGCTCTTTAGGATACTCTTATCTACTATATAGTTATTATATACTAACCAGAGCTCTAGACCCCTTCTCCCTAGCTCTCGGAACTATACCCTACACTACTATACGCTCGCCTTATATTCCTACTATCTAATGTTAAACTTCTTATATATATATATCGCTACTTTTCCCTATTACGTATAAACTAGGTAGTACCGTAAGCTCTAGGGGCAATAGGCTACCCCCTACTTACTAAGCTATAGTTCCTAGACTACGATTATATCGAACTCCGCCTCCTCTAGTAAAATCTCTATATTCTGCTTTACGCCTCTAGTATTCTAGAGTATAGTTTTAAAGATCATCCTCTCCGCTAGTTATACCTTCGTCCTCTAGCTCGTTTTAGGTCAGGGGGATAGTTGCCGCTACTAGTAGACCCTAGGGCTAGGTGTTCTATATACTTAGGACACTAGTAGCCTATATATTAGGCACTTCCTAGGCGCTTAGGGGTTCTACCTAGGATCCTTAGGATCCCTAGCGCTATTACTATAGTAGCGGCAGTCCTAACGCAAATAGGGCTATAGCTAGGCCGAACTACAGTTGGCTCTATAATATATCCTTACTTACTATAGTAAGGTAGCCTTTTAGTATTAGGAACCTAGGTCTCTTCGCTCCGACCCTCTAGTACCCCTCCCTATCCTCCTCCTCTACGCCTTAGTGTAGAAACGCAAACAGTAGCTTCGTAGGCTCCGGTCTAGCAGGTTCGAATATTCTAGGCCTATATTAGTACGCTTCCTTAGCCCCCTCCTACGCTCTTACCCTCTCCCTATACTCCTTCGACCACCTAGTATACTTTCCGCTATACGCCGGGTACCTTAGTAGGAGGTAGCCCTTATAGGTAGGGCACTAGGCCTCCCCTTCCTTTCCTCCTACTCTATAGGCCCTTACCCTATATCTTCCGTATAGGGGTTCCTTCAGGTAGTAGCTCTAGATATATCCCTACTTCTAGCACTTAAAGTACTACTTTAGCTCAAGCGCTACCTAGTACAGTTTGTAGTCTAGTACTTAGGTATCCTAGATAACTCTAAAGTTACACGCTGCTCTCGCCTCGTCTTAGCTCTCGAAGGTTACTAGTACCGTCGCTCTTGTAAGCTCTAGCTTACTAGGGATCCTAAACTTAACTATATTTACCGTACGGAAATCCAGTCCCTAGGCGAACTCCGCTTCGGTATCTCCCTAGATCTCTAACCTCGTTAGACCCTTTAGGAGCACTACGAAGGTCCTATAGGCTTCCTTCGCCTGCTCCCTAAACACTTAGTAGATCTACTAGTTATTCTTAGTATACTATTCCTTCGCTACTTCATCCCTAAAGGTAATAATAGTATCCCCGCTAGGGAGCTTCCTTGTAGCGTGTCACAGGTCTGAACCGTGACATGGTTCATAGGTACAGTTACGTGTTCGGTCTGGCAGATCGAACAACGTTCTATCTTTTAAGATAGTGTTACGCAGTGGTCAACTGTGCCCACTGCCGTAACAGTTTGTTCGATCTTCACCCGAGGGCCCGCGTTCAATTCGTGAGCGAGTCTTTTCGGTGGGGCTATGGAACCAGGGCAAGATAGCCCCAGAGACCTGTCAAAAAATGGTACGGAAGGTACCGCGCTGAAGGCGCAGATGTTTGACGGAAGGTAGTGTCACGGGTCTGAACCGTGACATGGTTTATAGGTATAGTTACGTGTTCGGTCTAGTAGATCGAACAACGTTCTATCTTTTGAGATGGTGTTACGCAGTGGTTAACTGTGCCTACTGCCGTAACATAGCGACTACTCCCTTCTACGTAGACTAGTTATTAATCGCCTAGATAATCTCTAGGGGGGTTCTCTTCGCAAGGTTAGCTAGCAGGCCGTTACCTCGGACAAGGATTTCCTTAGCGATCCTTCGGGGGATCGCCTTTATAGGTTACGCTTAGGGTGCTAGGGCTCCTGCCGCGATCGTTACCTAGGAGCGGTTAGGACCCTGTCCTACGCTCGTAGCAGCTAGGGCGCTTATAAGCGCAGCCCGCACTTCCTTAGCGACGATCTTCCTTATAGTCGTATAGTTAAGGCCTTCCGGGCCTCCTTTAGCGCTCTATAGCTAGTTAATAGCGCTCTATACCTAAGCTAGGATCTCTCTCGCTACTCCCTAGGCAATGTTCTTCTTATTTAGGCTAACTAGGGTAACTATACTATCGAGTATAGCCTTAATATCGCCTAATCTACATTGTTCCTAGCAGGGGGGGGGGTTAGTGCTACTACTATTAGTATTAATAGGGGGGTTAGCGGTAGGTCTATTAGTAGTTACAGGGGCCGCTCGGGGGCGCTCCGCAGGAGGGTTTAGGTCCGTTATACTAGGACTTAGATAGGCCTTTTAGGGCGGGTAGGGTACTCCTAGTAGCGGGGGCAAGGAGGGGGAGGTCGCTATCGACCTCTATACTAGGTCCGGTATAAGCTATCAGGGCCGGCGCCAGGTAGATCCGCTATAGATCCGGGTTATAGGTCTAGGCAGTATAGAAGAAGATTTCTAGGAGCTATATATAGCTCGTTTTCCCTATCTCCCTACGCCTGTAGCACCTGCGCAGCGTCTTGCGCGTAGATGCACCTGGTATAGTTAGATAGAGCTCGTCGGGAGCTTTCTAGCGATGTAGGTTTCGGCCGTTTTGGCGCGCTGCTGCACTAGTTAGTGCGAGCCTGTTTGCGAAAAAAGTTTTAGTATAGTAATAAAGAACCGAAGCTTCTCCCTATACTAGCCAATCCTTAGTTCTAGTACTGTACTCTATTCGATCTATAACTTCAGTATACTATTAGCTAAGTAGATGTCACAGGCACAGCCTGTGTCATGTGCCATGTCATGTGCCATGCCATGTGGTTGGCTGAGCACCCTGTAGCTAGAGGAGCGTGGCTCTACACTAGGTGGAGCTCGCCGCGTAGAGCCTTCAGCCCTCGCGAGCTCCCACGAAGGTTACACTGTTGTGCAACCTTGTTATATACGACCGTTACAGTAGGTTGCACCTTCAACCTGCGCGCGTAGCTAAGTCGTCTGCTCTAGAATAGAGAGCGCACTAGACTAACTAGAACGCTTCTTTTCCCGACGTACTAGGCTTTGTTTTCATTTCTTAACCACCTACGTAGTATAAGTTAACTACTAGGACGAGTATCCTATATACAATAGTAGTCCGCTAAACAGGACTATAAGACTCTGACGAATAGGACTATAGTATTCCGACGAACCGGACAACGCTCCTACGAAGATAAGCGCGAAGATGATAAGCGGCGCCGACCTTGCGGCATCGCTACCGCCGAGACTCGTAGCGCTACGCGCAGCGCTAAGAGAACAATAGTAGAACGAGGTCTCTAATACTATACCCGCTTTTATAGTATCGATCGACGACGATAGAGGGCACGACCTCTTAGGGTTCGCTATAGCTATGAATGCGATAGTCGGCGAGCTGAAGAGAAAGCTCGATAAGTCTGTCGGGAGGTTCGAGGCGTCTATCGTAGCTAGTACGGCGCTCGAGAAGGAGCTCAAGGAGCATAAGTTGCTACTCGCGAACTAGAGGACGCTAATAGCAATAGCCCTAGACTAGGCTCGTAGTAGTAGCGCTAGTAGCGGCTATAGCGTGTCGATCTCCCTCCCCTACCCTAATCCGTTTACTAGAGAAGAGAAGGATACCGTTAAGCGTACCCTGCTCTTCGAAGACTAGGAGGACAAGGTACGTAGCCGCTAGCGAATACGCCTGCGGGAGTTCCTAGACGAGTATACTAAGATCCTATACGTAAAGGCTATACTAGGTAGTAGCGTACGCTAGATAGTCGCAGCGAAGCTCGAGCAGATTAAGGAGAACCTATATAGCGCGGTAGTATAGCCGTAGAAGACTAGGTCCGACCTCCTAAAGACCCTCCGTACCTAGTATATAACGTACAACGTAGTTGCTATAGCAAGTAACAAGCTAGAACTACTAGCGTAGAAGAACAAGTTCGTAGCGTTTAACGACTTCCTTACTGAATTTACTACCCTGGCCGACACCGCTAGCGTCGACAACGTAACAAGGGTCTAGATACTCCGGCTCAAGATCTCCCCCTACCTTTTAAGCGCTATAGTTACGTAGGCAGTACTCCCGCTAGCTAATAACTTTAAGCTCTAGGCTACGCTAGCTGGCTAGTTTGCGACTAACCTAGAGGGAAAGGACTTTAGGCGGAAGCTACGTGGCGGAACTAGGAGCGGCGGAACCGGGGGCGGTAGTAATAACAACGGCGGAGGCAGATACCCTGACGCGATAGAGATTAACGCGGTAACGCTTGCGGCGCTTACCCCCTAGGAGAAGGAACAGCGTAGAGCGAGTGGCTTATGCTATAAGTGTAGCGGGGCCGACTACATCGCGAGGGCGTACCAAGTAGGCCGCGGAGGCCGAGGGGACTGTAGTAACGCCTGTAGCGCCGGGTAGTTGTAGCGTAGGGGCGCCTAAGGCGGTAAAGGATCTAGTTTCGGTAGAGGTTTCGGTAGCAACGCGTAAGGATAGTAGCAGCCTACCTAGGGATAGTAGCAGCCCGCGTAACAAGGCTACAGCTAAGGCAGGTTCCTAGGCTTCGGGCAAGCTCCCTCTAGGGGCCTTCTAGCTCGCGGCGGCGTAAGCGGCCGCGCTAGGGCCTACTAGAGGGGTTAAGGCGGGCTCGCTATACGCTTTGCGGATACCCCCGACTAGAGCGGTTTTGTCGTTAGAGAGGTGGACGAGCAGGAGGAGTATAGCGCTTACTAGTCTATAGCAGAGTAACCCCCTAGCTTCGGCTTCTTGTATAACGACTAGGGAAACGAGGAGCTCCTATAAACTATCGCTTATAGGAGGGGTACCGCTAGCCGTAGGAGGGATAGGGAGATAGTTTAGTTATTAGTGTAGTAGGTAGTAGCGCTAAATCTATTCTTTTGTTATTGTACCTGGCGGTTAGTAGGCGCAATGTAGAGTACGTAGCACTTATAGACTTAGGTTATATAGGTTTAGCGTTTATGGATTTTAGCTTTGCGGTTACGAATAGACTGCTACTAGAGAGGCTAGTAGTATAGCGGCCGCTATTTCTAGCTAATAGAGGGTTCTTACGCTAGATCGAGCACTTAGCGGCGCTTACGCTAGTCGTTAGCGACTACTAGGAGACCCTGGTATACTTCGTTACGACGCTCGCGAAAGAGACCCCGGTGATCTTAGGCCTCCCGTAGCTACGGAAGCACAACCTACGGATCGACTAGGAGACCCTATAGCTCGAATTCACAGAGCACTACTACGGGAGGTGCCTTCCAGAGTATATTAGAAGCTAGGTCGCTTGGTAGGTAGGCTAGCTAGAGGCGGCACCCCTACCCCCGGAGAGTAGCGGGCGGTACTACGTAATAGTAGAGGACGTACCTAAAGACGATGACTCTAGTACCTCTAGTGACGACAACGAGGTCGCTATCGCTACGAGCAAGCTATCCGACTACGAGAGGGCCAGGCGGTCCGACAGGCGGAGACGGGCCCGTAGACGGTAGAGATCCGCGTCCTGGGGAGACGTATAGGCCGACCTACAGGGGACGCTCGTACCGCCAGGAGCGATAGGCGTTCCGGTCGAAGCGCCGCCCCCTATATTACTAAGGCTAGTAGAGGTAGTAGCAGGCGCTAGGAGACTACCCCCTAGACCCTAGTCCCCCCTCCCTACCGCCCTGCCCTCGCTTAGTTAAGCGTAGGGGAAGATCCGCTAGGACAACGCGAAGATCCTGAACGGAGCGAGCTTCCTAGCGGTATACCGACAGAAGGGCGTAGTGGTTATATAGACTACGATAAGTAAACTAGAGAGAGCAGTAGAAGCTAAGAAGAGAGACTATATACTAGTTCTACCTAAGTAGTTCTTTAAGGACCTACTAAGTCGAGAGAGTATACCGGAGTACGCGAAGTCAATGCTCCTAGCGAGGTTCTACAGCTTTATCGACGCGCTCGCCAAAGGGGATAAGAAGCTTAATAAGATTACGGAGGAGGATTCTAAGAAGTTCTTCGACAAAGCGGATAGACTAGCGCCTACTCTAGACAAGATTAAGGCGCGCCTACCGAAGGAATACCGAGACTTAGTAGCCGCTTTCGTCCTATAAGACGCTAACATCTTACCCCCCTACCGTACGTATAACTATAGGATCGAGCTACTCCTAGGGAGCGTAGTCCCGTATTCGAGGAATCGCCCGATATCGCCGATAGAGCTGCGTATACTAAAGCGCTAGCTCGATAACAACCTCGCGAAGGGGTTTATCCAGCCCTCGCGATCGAGCGCCTTGTCGCCTATCCTAATAGCGCAGAAGCTAGGCGGAGGCATTAGAATCTACGTTAACTACTATAGTATTAACAACGCGACGCTAAAGAGCCGGTACCCTATCCCGCTAATCCGGGAGACCCTAGACTCTATCTACAAGGCGAAGATCTTTACGAAGCTCGACGTAATTGCAGCGTTTAACTAAGTGCGCGTAGCGCCGGGCTACAAGTGGCTTACGGCGTTCATTATAAGATTCGGCCTATACGAAACGCTAGTTACGCCGTTCGGCCTGTAGGGCGTACCCGCTACCTTCTAGCATTACGTTAACGATATCCTCTACGACGCTCTAGATAACTACGTAATAGCGTACCTAGACGATATCCTAGTTTACTCGGGTACGCTCAAGGAGTATATTAAGCAGGTCAGGGAGGTGCTAAAGCGTATGATCGACGTAGGTCTGTAGGTAGATATCGACAAGTGCGAATTCCACACGAAGCGGACAAAGTACCTAGGGCTTATTATTACGCCTAGGGGCATCGAGATAGACCTAGATAAGGTCGAAGCGGTACGTAATTAGGAGGCTCTAGAGACAAGGAGGCACCTCTAGCGGTTCTTAGGGTTCGTGAACTTCTACCGCCGATTTATACGAGGTTTTTCGAGCTACGTACGGCCGCTATACAAGCTTACGAAGAAGATAGTAGACTAGGAGTAGTCTAAGCAGTACGAAGCGGCTTTCTAGTGCCTAAAGGTGTGCTTTGTTATAGTACCGGCACTATAGATATATAACTAGGAGAAGCGCGCTATAGTAGAAGTTAATACGTTAGACTAGTCGGCGGGTAGAGCGCTACTATAGGAAGGGGATAACGGCGAGTTACATCCGGTTGCTTATTTCTCGGCGAAGTATACTATAGCCGAGTGTAACTACGACATCTACAATAAGGAGCTCCTTGCGATCGTTAAGGCGCTCGAAGAATAGCGCCCTAAGCTCGAAGGCGCGGCTAAGAGATTCGATATTATTATAGACTATAAGAACCTATAGACCTTCGGTATAACGAAGTAGCTATTGCTACGCTATATACGCTAGTCGGAGTTCTTGTTACGTTTCGACTTCCAGATTATCTACCGCCTAGGTATAGTAAACGGCCGCCCTAACGCGTTAAGTAGGAAGCTAGAGTTTATACCGAAGGACGTTAAAGATAATAGGCTACGGAATAGGCGGCGCCCCCTGATCGACCCGAGCAAGTTCGACCTAGAGACCTTTAGTAGCAAGTACGACTCTAAGCTACTAGGCGAGATACTAGAGCTCTTTAGCCTCGACGTTTCGCGCTACGCTAACGACCTTATTGCGGAGAGCTACGCGAGCTCGCTATTTATAGCAGACGTAGTAGAGGCGCTTAGCGACCGGGAGGTACGCGCCTAGCTAAGTAAGATTAAGCGGGAGCTAAGAGTGCTATTCGCTAAGTGCAAGTTAGTCTTAGGTAGGGCGTTCTACCGCGGTAGGCTAATGATCGACCCGGGCGATACGGAGCTCTATTTGTAGCTTATCTACTAGATATACGCGTTAGGGCCTAGCGGGTACCTAGGGAGGACAAAGACGCTCGACCTAATGAACAGGGTCTACTAGTAGCTAGGGATAAGCGTATTAGTAAGGACGTTCGTTAAAGCCTATATTCTATACTTTAAGATGAAGAACCCCCGCTCGAAGCCCGTAGGGTTCCTTAAGCCGCTCCCGCTGCTATTAGCGCCGTAGCGAGATATATCGGTAGACTACATTACGCCGCTCCCGCTATATAACTAGAGGGGGTAGGAGTTTAGGTATATAGTAGTAGTAGTTAACCGGCTTACGAAGATACGCCACTTTATTGCGACGGCAACACTAGAGGCTGACGAGCTGGCTAACTGGTTTATTAAGCGCGTGTACTCGCTCTAT
The DNA here is from genome assembly GCA_033297235.1 of Trichocladium antarcticum. Lineage (NCBI taxonomy): Eukaryota > Fungi > Ascomycota > Sordariomycetes > Sordariales > Chaetomiaceae > Trichocladium > Trichocladium antarcticum. Next base: position 8,152 of record MU853432.1, on the reverse strand, counting down.
AGCGTACTAGAGACGATCGTATTGGATAGAGGCACGTAGTTCGTTTCAGGGTTCTAGAGGGCGCTATCGGCGCGCCTTGCGATTACCCTAAGACCCTCGTTGGCGTTCTACCCCTAGACAAACGGCTAGACGGAGCGGATTAACGCGGAACTAGAGCAGTACCTATAGCTATATATCGACTAGGCGTAGGATGACTAGGTTAACTGGCTCCCCCTAGCGGAGTTTATAGGGAATAATATAGTCTCTAAGACAACGGGCGTATTACCGTTCTTCGCGAATTATAGCTTTAACCTAAGGATAGGCGTAGAGCCGTCGAAGCTATACCTACCGAACATCTTAGAGTAGTAGAAGCAGGAGTTTTTCTAGGTATTGGAGCTCGCGGACCGCTTCGGGGCGATCCTCGGGAAGGTTATAGCACTAGCAAAGCAGTTATAGGACCGCTATAAGCAGAACGCGAACTACTATAGGGAGGACGTACCGTAGTACCGCGTTAGTAATATAGCGATGCTCGATATATAGAACTATAAGACTAGTAGGCTAACC
>MU853431.1:384659-400509 GCA_033297235.1 Trichocladium antarcticum | reverse complement strand
ACGGGGGGGTTAGCGGTAGGTCTGCTAGTAGTTGCAGGGGCCGCTTAGGGGCGCTCCGCGGGGGGGTTCGGGTCCGTTATACCGAGACTCGGATAGGCCTCTCGGGGCGGGTAGGGTACTCCTAGTAGCAGGGGCAGGGGGGGGGAGGTCGCTATCGACCTCTATGCTAGGTCCGGTGTAGGCTATCGGGGCCGGCGCCGGGTAGATCCGTTGTAGATCCGGGTTGTAGGTCTGGGCGGTGTGGAAGAAGATTTCTAGGAGCCGCACGTAGCTCGTTTTCCCTATCTTCCTACGCCTGCAGCACCTGCGTAGCGTCTCGCGCGTAGATGCACCCGGTATAGTTAGATAGAGCTCGTTGGGAGCTTTCTAGCGATGTAGGTTTCGTCCGTTTTAGCGCGCTGCTGCACCAGTTGGTGCGGGCCTGTTTGCGAAGAAAGTTTTTTCCTATATAGCTATATAAGAGCTTAGCAAAGGTGGTTATTCGCTAGTTAATAGATTCGGGGCGCCTAATAGAGTATAGCGTTGCTTATAGGCTGTAACTAGAAGCTACGAAGGCCGTAAAAGCGGCTAAGAGTAGCGGAGGGGGTGCAGGAAGTGCCGAACCGAGCCGCTAAGGGAGATAGGGGCTATCTTTTATACGTAGTATAATGGATTTAAAGCGCTAAAGCAGAAGCGTAGGTAGGGGCTTTTACCCGGCCCCCTGTTCAGGGGGTACGGTTTCCTTTATATATAAACCAGTAGCAGGACCGGCGCGCCGTAAGGTATATCGGAGTACGAATAAATATATAACAAGGTTGTATAACAGTGCAACCTTCGTAGGAGCTCGCGAAGGCTGAAGGCTCTACGTGGCGAGCTCCACCTAGTATAGAGCCACGCTCCTCTAGCTACAGGGTGCTCAGCCAACTATATAGCATGGCATATGACATAGCACATGATATAGGCTGTGCCTGTAACACTACCCTCCCTCTCTAAACAAGCCCCCCTATATAAGAAAAATAGCCCCTTATCTACGCTTTTTCTATACCTACGATAGCAGGCCCGGAAGCTCAGGTTGCGCGTCGTAGAACTTCTAGATAGTATCGTCGCAGCTACGTAGATCCGTTGCGGGCTGCTAAGTCAGGTTGTTATAACCCTTCTACTTGACTCGGTACTACTAGCGGCCGTTTGCCGCATTGCTAAACCCTATAATCTTCTCGAATCTCTATTCTACTACGTCTTCGCCTTCGTCGGTCCGCGTAACTACGCGCCTACGGTTAGCGCTTACGTTATTGTCAACCCTCCTTTAGCCGGCTAGTCCCTACCTTAGTTAGCGCCTTACTCTAGAGACGTAGAACGTAGGGAAGATCGTTATATTCGCCGGGAGCTTTAGGGTTACTACGTATAACAAGGCCTTTATAACCTTAAATAGGCCTTCCTACTATAGTACAAGCTTCGTAGTTAGCCTACTAGTCTTGTAGTTCTATATATCGAGTATTGCTATATCGTTAACGTAGTACTATAGTACGTCCTCTCTATAGCGGTTCGCGTTCTGCTTATAGCGATCCTATAACTACTTTACTAGCGCTATAACCTTCCCGAGGATTACCCTAAAGCAGTCCGTAATACCTAGAAAAACTCCCGCTACTCTAAGATATCCAGGGGGTATAGCCTTAAGGGCTCTACGCCTATCCTTAGGTTAAAGCTATAGTTTATAAAGAACGGCGATATACCCACTGTCTTAGAGACTATATTGTTCCCTACGAACTCCGCTAGGGGGAGCTAGTTAACCTAGTTATCCTATACCTAGTCGATATATAGCTATAGGTACTGCTCTAGCTCTACGTTAATCCACTCTATCTAGCTATTAGTTTAGGGGTAGAACGCTAACGATAGCTTTAGAGTAACTATAAGGCGCGCTAATAGCGCCCTCTAGAACCCTAAAACGAACTATATACCTCTATCCAATACAACCGTCTCTAGTATACTATAAAGCGAGTATACGCGCTTAATAAACTAGTCGGCTAGCTTGTTAGCCTTAAACGTTGCTATTATAATAAAATAACGTATCTTTATAAGCTAGTCGACTACTACTACTACGTGCCTAAACTCCTACCCCCTCTATTTATATAGCGGGAGCGGCGTAGTATAGTCTACTAATATATCTTACTATAGCGCTAACGGTAGCGGGTGCAGCTTAAGGAACCCTACAGGCTTCGAGCGGGGGTTCTTCGTCTTAAAGTATAGGATATAGGCTCTAACAAACGTACTTACTAACACGCTTATCCCTAGCTACTAGTAGACCCTATTTATTAAGTTACGCGTCTTCGTCCTCCCTAGGTAGCCGCTAGGCCCCGATATATATATCTAGTAGATAAGCTATAGATAGAGCTCTATATTACCTAGGTTAATTATTAGCCTACTATAGTAGAACGCCCTACCTAAGACTAGCTTGTACTTAGCGAATAGTACTTATAGCTCCTACTTGATCTTACTTAGCTAAGCATATACCTCCTAGTCGCTAAGCGCCTCTACTACGTCTACTATAAACGGCAAGGTCACGTAGCTCTCTATAATAAAGTCGTTAGTATAGCGCGAAACGTTAAGGCTAAAGAGCTCTAGTATCTTGCTTAGTAGCTTAGCGTTATATTTGCTACTAAAGGTCTCTAGGTTAAACTTGCTCGGGTCGATCAGAGGGCGCTGCCTGTTCTATAGCCTATTATCTTTAACGTCCTTAGGTATAAACTAAACTCTAGCTTCCTACTTAGCGCGTTAGGGCGGCTATTTACTATACTTAGGCGGTAGATAATCTAGAAGTTAAAGCGCAATAAGAACTCTAACTAGTATATATAGCGTAGTAATAGCTGCTTCGTTATACTAAAGGTCTATAGGTTCTTGTAATCTATAATAATATCGAACCTTTTAGCTATACCTTCGAGCTTAAGGCGCTATTCTTCAAAGGCTTTAACGATTGTAAGGAGCTCCTTATTATAGATGTTATAGTTATACTCGGCTATAGTATACTTCGCTAAGAAATAAGCAACTAGATATAACTCGCTATTATCCCCCTCCTATAGTAGCGCTCTACCCGCTAACTAGTCTAACGCGTTAACTTCTACTATAGCGCTTTTCCTAGTTATATATCTATAGTACCGGTACTATAATAAAGTATACCTTTAGGCGCTAGAAAGCCGCTTTGTACTACTATGACTACTCCTAGTCTACTATCTTCTTTGTAAGCTCGTATAGCGGCTATATATAGCTCGAAAAACCTTATATAAACTAGTAGTAGAAGTTCGCGAACCCTAAGAACCGCTAGAGGTACCTCCTTGTCTCTAGAGCCTCCTAATTATATACTGCTTTAACCTTATCTAGGTCTATCTCGATACCCCTAGGCGTAATAATAAGCCCTAGGTACTTCGTCCGCTTTATATAGAATTCGCACTTATTAATATCTACCTATAGGCCTACGTTGATTATACGCTTTAGCACCTCCCTAACCTACTTAATATACTCCTAGAACGTATTAGAGTAGACTAGGATATTGTCTAGGTACGCTATTACATAGTTATCTAGAGCGTTGTAGAGGATATTATTAACGTAATACTAGAAGGTAGCGGGCACGCCCTATAGGCTAAACGGCGTAACTAGCGTCTTATATAGGCTAAATCCTATAATAAACGCTATAAGCTACTTATAGCCTAGCGCTACGTATACTTAGTTAAACGCTATAATTACATTAAGCTTTGTAAAGATCTTCGCCTTATAGATAGAGTCTAGGGTCTCCTAGATTAGTAGGATAGAGTACTAGCTTTTTAGCGTTACGTTATTAATACTATAGTAGTTAATGTAGATTCTAATACCTCTGCCTAGCTTCTACACTATTAGGATAGGCGATAAGGCGCTCGATTGTTAGGGCTAGAAAAACCCCTTTATAAGGTTAATGTCGAGCTAGCGCTTTAGTATATATAGCTCTATTAGTAACATTAGGCGATTCCTTAAATATAGGACTACGCTCCCTAGGAGTAGCTCGATCCTATAGTTATACGTATAGTAGGGGGGTAAGATATTAGCGTCCTATAGGACCAAGGTAGCTACTAAGTCTTAGTATTCTTTTAGTAGGTACGCCTTAATCTCGTCTAAAGTAGGCGCTAGTCTATCCGCTTTATCGAAGAACTTCTTAGAATCCTCCTTTATAATCTTATTAAGTTTCTTATCCCCTCTGGCAAGCGCGTCGATAAAGCTATAGAACCTTACTAGGAGTATTGACTTTATATACTCTAGTATACTCTCTTAACTTAGTAGGTCCTTAAGGAACTACTTAGGTAGAACTAGTATATAGTCTCTCTGGAGCTCTGGTCAGTATACAACAACCATGCGGCAGATAAGACCATCCTGAAGAGCCTCCTGGCCCATCGGGGCCCGGCCCACGCTACAATCCTAGCGGGAGACTTCAACCTCCAGAACCCGGTCTAGGACAAGTTCGGGCGATACAAGAGGAAGTCCAAGGAGCTCCTCGAGCTAGCTCACAAGTAGGACCTAAGCCTACAAACCCTATAGGGCATAGTTACAAGAACCCCTATAGGAGAGCAAAGGGGCAAGACGTCAACGATCGACTATATCTAGGCCTCAACAGACCTAACGACAACGTACTCAGGGAAGAAGATCAGGGGAGGGTCGGACTACTACCCGCAGGTGCTCGAAGTGAAGCTCGATAGCCTATTCCTAAAGGGGAAGGCGCTAGAAGGGTAGAACTAGAAGAAGGTCTTGGAGAAGCTAATAAAGGCAGAGGCAGCGCACTTGCCGCTAAGGATACGGCTCGACGACGGAGGACCGGAGGGGCTAAAGGCAAGGATCAGGACGAGAAAGGGGCTAGAGGAGGTGTTCGAAGAGCTAGCTACAGAGCTAATAGCTATCGCCTACGCGATAGCCCCTAGGAGGAAGGAATCAAGGGGGAGGAGCTCCCTATAGTAGACGGGAAAGGTAGAGGAGGCATCGAAGGCGGCGAAGGAGGCGGAGAGGGAGCTCCGGAGGACCCTTACGTAGTTCTATAAGGAGAAGCTTAATAAGAAGTAGAGAGAGCTAGCAACGGAAATAGTAGAAGAAAAGAGGCGCTCCTAGAGGAAGACGATCGAGGAAGCTAAGGAGGAGACCCTATAGTAGCTCGAGCAATAGGCAAGGCTTAGGAGCTTCCTCCCCCCTAAGCTACCGAAACTCCCGGCCCTAAAGGGCCTAGACGGCAGCCTAGATCTAACGACGTACTAGAACAAGGCGGAGGCGCTCGCGAAGAAGTTCTTCCTAAGCCTAGGGGCGGACCTTAGTAATATCTAGGACCCGGACCTTAAGGAGGAGTAGGAACAGGGGTTCGAGGTCTAGGAGCTTATAAGCTTCCTAGCAATAGAAGCGGTATAGGATAAAGCGAGCCCGTAGAAGGCCCTAGAGGAGGATATACTCCCGATAGGATTCCTAAAGGCGTACGGCCAACCGCTAAGCCAGATCCTTGCGGCCCTGACCACAAGGTGCCTGCAGCTAGTATAGTTCCTAGCTACGTTTAAAAGAGCTAAGACGGTAGTCCTGCAGAAGCTAGGAAAGACACCTAACATATACCGTACCCTAGGAGGTTACTACCTTATTGCGCTGCTCCCGACTATAGGGAAGGTAATCGAGGCAGTAGTAGCGAGAAGGATTATAGCGGCGGTAGAGGTCTATAGGCTGCTCCCTACCGAGCAGATAGGCAACCGGGCGAGCAGATCGACCGAGCTAGCGGTCCGACTAGTCGTAGCCTAAGTCCAGGAGGTATAGCGCCAAGGCGCCTTAGCATCCCTCCTATAACTAGATATTACCGGAGCCTTCGATATAGTTAACTACGTCAGACTACTAGCTACGCTCTAGGAGCTCGGCTACCTAAAGTAGATAGTACTCTAGGTACAGGAATAGCTAACGGACAGGGTCGCGATCCTCTACTTCGATAGGAAGGCAATAGACGATATCCTAGTTATAGCGGGGGTGCCCTAGAGGTCCCCCCTATCGCCCGTCCTGTTTATCTTATACATTGTATTACTATATAAGGACCTAAGGAGAGAGTACCTATACCTTAGTATAGCGGGCTTCGCCGACGATACGAACCTACTAGTATTTAGAAAGTCGGCCGAGGTGAATATCCGCTAGCTCGAGCGAGCGTAGGGAACCTGCTTGAAGTAGGCGGGAACGTAGGGAATAGCGTTTATAGCGTAGAAGTACAAACTAATCTACTTTAACAAGAACCAAAGGCAATAGCTAGACCTAGCTAAGCTCGCCCTCCCGGATAGAGGTAAGTATATAGATATCAAACTAGTCAAGTCCGCTAGGTTCCTTAGGGTCTAGCTAGACTAGAAGCTCTTATAGCAAGCGTACCGCGGCGTAGTCAAGAAGAAGCTCGCTACCTAGGAGTTCGCGCTAACGAGGATCGCGGCGAAGACGTAGGGCCCGAGCCTCGCGAAGGCCTGGGAGGTATATATAAAGTGTATAAGGAGCGTAGTAGTATATGGAGCGGCGAGCTACTACGTCCTAACTATAGTCGACAAGGGGAGCGAGCTAAAGGGGATAGCTAAGAAGCTAGTAAAGGACTAGAGTAGGGGCCTCCGCGTAGTAGCGGGAGGCTATAGAACTACGCTAATTAGGTACCTAGAGACGGAGGCCTAGGTCCTACCGGTAGACCTCTACCTGAACAAGCAGCTAGCTAACTTCGAAGCTAGGATATACGAACCACTCCTCTAGTTAGGGGAGGGACTAGGGCGCCCCCTAGTTGTAGCAGCGAGCTTAATCTAGAAGGTATATACTAAGCTATTTAGAAGGTTCTAGAAGAGGAGCGGGAGGACGTAAAGGAGGAAGCCTAGGCTAGGCCTATAGGGGCTAATAGCGGTTAAGAGAGTAGTAGCTATAGCAAACGAGTAGGCTAAGCAAAAGTAGAAGATAGGGAAGCTAAAGAACAAGACCCTCGATACGGATAAAGTAGTAGAACTCGCCTGGCAGGAGCGCGAGATAGCGGCCCAGGAGAGGCGCGCCGCGCTTGTAACGAGAGCAAGAAGACCTACACACCGCTCGGCAGACAAGGACCCCCCGATATAACTATTTATAGACCTCGCCTTCAAGAGACACGAGGGTCTAAGCAAGGCTTAGAGCTCCCTGCTCGCCTAGGCGCGTAGCAGGGATATCGGCCTCTAGGAGTACCTAAACAGGGTAAACGTCCTAGAGATTACTACGCTATACTACGAGTACAGCGAGGGAAAAGAAACGATCGAACACCTAGTAGTATAGTACAAAGATCTACCAAAGTATAGAACCTAGGAGGAGTTACAAATACAGTCACGACAGGATCTACAGCTCGTCTTACAACGAGCTATATAGCCGTACAAGAGCTTGGCAAAGGTAGTCATCAGCTGGTTAATGGATTCGGGGCGCCTGACGGAGTATAGCGTGGCTCGCAGGCTGCAACTAGAAGCTACGATGGCCGCGAAAGCGGCCAAGAGCAGCGGAGAGGGTGCGGGAAGTGCCGAATCGAGCCGCTAAGGGAGATAGGGGCTACCTTTAACACGTAGCATGATGGATTCAAAGCGCTAAAGCAGAAGCGTAGGCAGGGGTTTTTACCCGGCCCCCTGTTCAGGGGGTACGGTTTCCTTTATATATAAACCAGTAGCAGGACCGGCGCGCCGTAAGGCATATCGGAGTACGAATAAATAATATATAGTCTCTCTTCTTAGCTTCTACCGCTCTCTCTAGTTTACTTATTATAGTCTATATAACTACTACGCCCTTCTATTAGTATACCGCTAGGAAGCTCGCTCCGTTTAGGATCTTTACGTTATTCTAGCGGATCTTCCCCTACGCTTATCTAAGTAAAGGCAGGGCTAGGGGGGGGAGGTAGGGCCTAGGGGGTAGTCTCCTAGCGCTAGCGACTACTTCTACTAGCCTTAGTAATGTAAAGGGTATTGCTTCGACCGGAACGCTTATCGCTCCCGGTAGTACGAGCGTTCCTACTCTAGGTAGTACTCCCTACAGGTCGACTAGCGCGTCTCCTTAGGCTATAAACCTCTATCGCTTACAGGCTCGCCTCCGCCTATCGGACCGCCTAGCTCTCTTGTAGTTAGAAAGCTTGCTTATAGCAATAGTAACCTCGTCGTCGTTACTAGTAGTACTATAGTTATTGTCCTCGGGTACGTCTTCTACCGTTATATAGTACCGCTCGCTACTCTCTAAGGGTAGGGGTACTTCTAGCTAGCCTACCTACTAAGTAATCTAGCTCTTAATATACGCGGGCAATTACCTCCTATAGCAATGCTCTATAAACTTAAGCCATAGGGTCTCCTAGTCGATCCGCAGGCTATACTTCTATAGCTACGGAAGGCCTAAGATCACTAGGGTTTCCTTTACTAGCGTTGTAACAAAGTATACTAGAGTCTCCTAGTAGTCGCCTATAATTAGCGTAAGCAATACTAAGTGCTCGATCTAGCGTAAAAGCCCTCTATTAGCTAAGAAAAGCAGCTACTATACCCTAAGCCTCTCTATAGGCAGGTCGTTCTTAACTATAAAGGCAAAGTCTACAAACGCTATACCTATATAGCCTAAGTTAATAAGTACTATATATATTACGTTGCGCCTACTAACTGCTAGGAACAACGATAGAAGAATAGATTTAGCGCTACTATCTATAGTACTAATAACTAAACTATCCTCCCTCTATTCCTATAGCTAGTAGTCCGCCTCCTATAAGCGATAGTTTATAGGAGGTCCTTGTTTTCCTACTTATATAAGAGGCCCGCCTATAGGTATCTAGCGCTAGGGCGGTCGTCGTTATAGTCTATCTACTCGTTAACCTCCCCTATTACAAAGCCCCCTTATTTAGGGACGTCCGCGAAACGAATAGCTATACTACCTTAGTTACTGCTACGTTAGGGACTAGCGTAGCTACTAAAACCGCCGCAAGTAGCACTACCTTTAGGTACTAGCTGGCCGAACCCCTACTAGCCTTGGCTATACCCTTACGCGCCGCTATACCTTTACGCGCCGCCGTACCCCTACGCGCCGCCGTACCCCTACGCGCTACCGTAGCCCTATACGCCGCTATAGCTCTATACGCCGCTATACCCCTACGTGCCGCTATAGCCCTACGCGCCGCCGTAGCTATACACGCTGCTATAGCCCTACGCGCCTCCGCGCTACGGCTAGCCGCTATAGCTACTACGGCCTCCTTAGCTAGCTCGGCAATACCTTAAAATATAGTCGCTAGCGCCGTACTTAAAGTATAGGCCGCTAGCCCTACGGCGCTCCTTCTCCTACGGTATAAGCGTAGCTAGGGTAATAGCGTCGATCTCTATAGCGTCGGGGTCCTAGGCTCTTCCGCTACTACCGCTATAATATATAGGGAGCGCGCTGTTGCTACTATAGATCTTCTTTCTAAAGTCCTCTATATCTAAGTTTGTAGATAGGGTCTAGGCTATCTTAGCCTACGCGTTAAAGTTGTCCGACGCTAGTAGCCTAACCTATAACGTAAATGCCTACGAGAGGTAGGTAGAGATCCGCTCTCTAAATATACGAACCTACGTTACACTCTCGATATTAGTAGTATCGGCTAGGTTCGAGAACTCTATTAGGAAGTTATTAAAGTTTATAAACTTGTTCTTTTAGATAAGTAAGTAAAGCTAGTTTGTAGCTACTACAGTAACGTTATAGGTCGTATACCGCTTCTTAAGGTCCTTTAGGAACTTAGTCCTAGTCTTCTAGTACTAGTGCCTATCGTTATCTAGGTAATCCTTAATCGTCTATAGCTTTAACTTAACTACGTAGCTTACGTTACTACTAAGTATTGCCTTAGTATAGAGGATCTTCGCGCGCTTATTCGAGAACTTGTAAGGGCGTATCCTCCAGCGCCCCTAGACCTTATCCGACTAGTCGTCAAATAAGGTAGTCCGCTTAACTATATCCTTCTCCTCCCCTATAAACGGTATCGTGTAGGGGAGGGACATCGTAGCTAGGTCGTCCTTATTACGATGCTAGTATAACAGCTAGCTACTACCTCTACCGCCCCTAGCTAGTGCGGCGCTTGTTGCTTCGAGCACCTATAGGGTTATTAGTCTCTACTCCTTAAGTATCTTCGAGATCGCTACGTTCGCCTGCTTCTACGCCTTAAGCTGCTTATAGAGTACCTTGCCCTTGGTAACTACGTTGTTAGCTATCGCCTAGGTATTAGCAAGCGCGGCAAGTGTTACCTTCTGCTCTACTAGCGCGGCTCTTAGCTGCTCGCGTATAACGGTAGCGCGCGATAGGGCCGCCTACTCTAGCGCCTATATTAGTATATTATTATTATCTTCTAGACCCTCTATTATCCCGGTTTATTAGGGGTAGTTCTATAGGGGGTGGTCCTATACGTTAGACTATCGGGGGTAGTCCTATACGTTGGACTATTTAGGATAGTCCTATATATCGGACTATAAATAGAGGTAGGGTGCTCGTTTTAACTCGCACAACGTAGTCAAAGTCCGGTACGTTAGAAAAAAGAAGCGTTCTAGCCTGTCTAAGGTGATCGATCTGCCTCTAACGGTCTAACTAGCTACGCGCGCGAGTTAAAGGTACAACCTACTATAACGGTCGTATATAACAAGGTTATACAACAGTGTAACCTTCGTGGGAGCTCGCGAGGGCTGAAGGCTCTACGCGGCGAGCTCCACCTAGTGTAGAGCCACGCTCCTCTAGCTACAGGGTGCTTAGTCAACCACATGGCATGGACATAACATGGCACATGACACAGGCTATACCTGTAAAACCTAGCTTCGAAGTTAGCTAGCTGCTTATTTAGGTAGAGGTCTACTAGTAGGACCTAGGCCTCTATCTCTAGGTACCTAATTAGCGTAGTTCTATAGCCTCCTACTACTATATAGAGGCCCCTACTCTAGTCCTTCGCTAGCTTCTTAGCTATCCCCTTTAGCTCGCTCCCCTTACTAACTATAGTTAGGACGTAGTAGCTTACTACTCTATATACTACTACGCTTCTTATATACTTTATATATACCTCCTAGGCCTTTATAAGGCTTGGACCCTACGTCTTCGCCACGATCCTTATTAGCGCGAACTCCTAGGTAGCGAGCTTCTTCTTAATAGCGCTATAGTACGCTTGCTATAAGAGCTTCTAGTCTAGCTAGACCCTAAAGAACCTAGCGGACTTAACTAGTGTAATATTTATATACCTACCTCTATCTAGGAGGAAAAGCTTAGCTAGGTCTAGCTATTATCTTTAGTTCTTATTAAAGTAGATTAGTTTATACTTCTACGCTATAAACGCTATTCCCTACGTTCCTGCCTACTTTAGGTAGGTTCCCTACGCTCGCTCGAGCTAGCGAACGTTTACCTTAGCTAACTTTCAAAACACTAGTAGGTTCGTATTATTAGCGAAGCCTGCTATACTAAGGTATAGGTACTCTCTCCTTAGGTCCTTATATAGTAATATAATATATAAGATAAATAAGATAGGTAATAGGGGGGACCCCTAGGGTACCTCCGCTATAACTAGGATATTGTCTATTACTATTCTATTAAAGTAAAGGATTATAACCCTATCCATTAGCTACTTCTATACCTAGAGTACTATCTACTTCGAGTAGCTAAGCTCCTAGAGCGTAGCTAGTAGTCTAACGTAGTTAACTATATCGAAGGCTCTAGTAATATCTAGTTACAGGAGGGATACTAAGGCGCCTTAGCGCTATACCTCCTAGACCTAGGCTACAACTAGTCGGACTGTTAGCTCGGTCGATCTACTCGCCTAGTTACCTATCTACGTAGTAGGGAGTAGCCTATAGACCTCCGCCGCTGCTATAATCCTTCTCGCTACTACTACCTTGATTACCTTCCCTATAGTTAGGAGTAGCGTAATAGGGTAGTAACCTCCTAGGGTATAGTATATATCGGGTATCTTTCCTAGCTTCTATAGGACTACCGTTTTAGCTCTCTTAAACGTAGCTAGGAACTACACTAGCTGTAAGTACCTTATAGTTAGGGCCGTAAGGATCTAGCTTAGTAGTTAGCTATTAGCCTTTAGGAATCCTATTAGAAGTATATCCTCTTCTAGGGCCTTCTATAGGCTCGCCTTATCCTATATTGTTTCTATTACTAAGAAGCCTATAAGCTCCTAGACCTTAAACCCCTACTCCTACTCCTCCTTAACGTCTAGGTCCTAGATATTACTAAAGTCCGCCTCTAAGCTTAGGAAGAACTTCTTTATAAGTGCCTCTACCTTATTCTAGTACGTTGTTAGATCTAGGCTACTAGCTAGGCCCTTTAGGGCTAAGAGTTTTAGTAGTTTAAGGGGGAGGAAGCTTCTAAGCCTTACCTAACGCTCTAGTTACTATAGGGTCTTATCCCTAGCTTCTTCGATTATCTTCCTCTAAAGGTGCCTCTTCTCTTCTACTATCTCTATTTCTAGCTCTTTTTACTTCTTATTAAGCTTGCTTCTCCTTATAGAACTATATAAAGGTCCTCTAAAGCTCCCTCTCTACTTCCTTCGCTACCTTCGATACCTCCTCTACTCTACCTATCTACTATAGGAAGCTCCTCCCCCTTAACTCCTTCCTCTAGGGGGTTATTATATAAGCAATAGCTATTAGCTCTATAGCTGCTCTTCGAACACCTTCTTTAGCAATTACTTTATCTTAATCCTTACCTTTAGTCCCTCTAGTCCTCCGTTATTAAGTTATATCCTAAGTAGTAAATACGCTACCTCCGCCTTTATTAGCTTCTCTAAGACCTTCTTCTAGTTCTACCCTTCTAGTACCTTCCCTTTTAGAAGTAGTCTATTAAGCTTTACTTTAAGTACCTATAGATAATAGTCTAACTATCCTCTAATCTCTAATCCTAAGTATATTACCGTTAGGTCTAGTAAGGCCTAGATATAGTTAATCGTTAACGTCTTACCCTTTTACTTCCTTTAGGGGGCTCTTGTAACTATACCCTATAGGGTCTATAGTTCTAGGTCCTACTTATAGGCTAGCTTAAGGAGCTCCTTATACTTCCTCTTATACTGTTTGAACTTATCCTAGATTAGGTTATAGAGGTTAAAGTCCCCTACTAGGATTATAGTGTAAGCTAGGCCCTGATAGGCTAGAAGGCTCTTTAGAATAGTCTTATCTTCTATATAGTTATTATATACTAACTAGAGCTTTAGACCCCTATTCCCTAGCTCTAGGAACTATACTCTATACTACTATACTCCTACCTTACACTCCTACTATCTAATATTAAACTTCTTATATACATATATCGCTACTTTTCCCTACTATATATAGACTAGTCAGTACTATAAGCTCTAGGGGTAGTAGGCTACCCTCTACTTGCTAAGCTATAGTTCCTAGACTACGATTATATCGAACTCCGCCTCCTCTAATAGAATCTCCGTGTTCTACTTTATACCTTTAGTATTCTAAAGGATAGTTTTAAAGATTATCCTTTTTATTAAATATACCTTTATTATCTAGCTTATTTTAGGTTAGGGGGATAGTTATAGCTACTAGTAAGCCCTAGGGCTAGGTATTCTACGTACTTAGAATTGCAAGGCGCGCCGACAGTACCCTCTAGAACCCTGAAACGAACTACGTGCCTCTATCCGATACGATCGTCTCTAGTACACTATAGAGCGAGTATATACGTTTAATAAACCAGTTAGCTAGCTCGTTAGCCTCTAGTGTCGCCGTTATAATAAAGTAGCGTATCTTCGTAAGCCGGTTAACTACTACTACTACGTACCTAAACTCCTACCCCTTCCGTTTATATAGCGGGAGCAGCGTAATATAGTCTACCGATATATCTTACTATAGCGCTAACGGTAGCAGGAGCGGCTTAAGGAACCTTATAGGCTTCGAGCGGGGGTTCTTCGTCTTAAAGTATAGTATATAGGCTCCTACGAACGTCCTTACTAATACGCTTATCCCTAGCTACTAGTAGACCCTGTTTATTAGGTCGAGCGTCTTCGTCCTCCCTAGGTGCCTACCAGGCCCTAACGCGTATATCTAGTAGATAAGCTACAAATAGAGCTCTGTATTACCTAGGTCGATTATTAGCCTACTATAGTAGAACGCCCTACCTAAGACTAACCTATACTTGGCGAACGGCACTTTTAGCTCCCGCTTGATCTTGCTTAGCTAGGCGCGTACCTCCTAGTCGCTAAGCGCCTCTACTACGTCTACTATAAACGGCAAGGTCATATAGCTCTCCGCGATAAGGTCGTTAGCGTAGCGCGAAACGTCGAGGCTAAAGAGCTCTAGTATCTCGCCTAGTAGCTTAGCGTTGTATTTGCTACTAAAGGTCTCTAGGTCGAACTTACTTAGGTTAATCAGAGGGCGCCGTCTATTCTATAGCCTATTATCTTTAACGTCTTTTAGTATAAACTCTAGCTTCCTGCTAAGCGCGTCGGGGCGGCTATTTGCTATACCTAGGCGGTAGATAATCTAGAAGTTAAAGCGCAATAAGAACTCTAACTAGCGTATATAGCATAGCGATAGCTGCTTCGTTATACCGAAGGTCTGTAGGTTCTTATAATCTATAATAATATCGAACCTCTTAGCTATACCTTCGAGCTTAGGGCGCTATTCCTCGAGCGCTTTAACGATCGTAAGGAGCTCCTTATTGTAGATATTATAGTTACACTCGGCCGTAGTGTACTTCGCCAAGAAGTAAGCAACTAGATACAACTCGCCGTTATCCCCTTCCTATAGTAGCGCTCTACCTGCCGACTAGTCTTACGTATCGACTTCTACTACCGCTCGCTTTTCCTAGTTATATATCTATAGTGCCAGTACTATAATAAAGTATACCTTTAGGCGCTAGAAAGCTACCTTATACTACTTAGACTACTCCTAGTCTACTATCTTCTTCGTAAGCTCGTATAGCGGCTATACGTAGCTCGAAAAACCTTATATAAATCGGCGGTAGAAGTTCGCGAACCCTAAGAACCGCTAGAAGTACCTCCTTATCTCCAGAGCCTCCTAATTACATACCGCTTCGACCTTATCTAGGTCTATCTTAATACCCCTAGGCGTAATAATAAGCCCTAGGTACTTCGTCCGCTTCGTATAGAATTTGTACTTATCGATATCCACCTATAGGCCTACGTCGATTATACGCTTTAGCACCTCCCTAATTTACTTAATATACTCCTCGAGCGTACTAGAGTAGACTAGGATATTATCTAGGTACGCCGTTACATAGTTATCTAGAGCGTCGTAGAGGATATTGTTCATATAATGCTAGAAGGTAGCAGGCGCGCCCTATAGGCCGAACGGTATAACTAGCCTCTTATATAGGCCGAATCTCGTAATAAACGCCTTAAGCTACTTGTAGCCCGGCGCTACGTGTACTTAGTTAAACGCTACGATTACGTTAAGCTTTATAAAGATCTTCGCCTTATAGATAGAGTCTAGGGTCTCCTAGATTAGTAGGATAGGGTACCGGCTCTTTAGCGTCGCGTTATTAATACTATAGTAGTTAACGTAGATCCTAATACCTCCGCCTAGCTTCTAGGCTATAAGGATAGGCAATAAGGCGCTCGAGCGTAAGGGCTAGATAAACCCTTTTGCAAGGTTGTTATTAAGCTAGCGCTTTAGTACGTATAGCTCTATCGGCGATATCGGGCGATTCCTTAAATATAGGACTACGCTTCCTAGGAGTAGCTTGATCCTATAGTTATACGTATAGTAGGGGGGTAAGATATTAGCATCCTATAGGACGAAGGTAGCTACTAGGTCTTAGTATTCCTTTAGTAGGCGTACCTTAATCTCGTCTAGAGTAGGCGCTAGTCTATCCGCCTTATCGAAGAACTTCTTAGAATCCTCCTCTATAATCTTATTAAGCTTCT
>MU853431.1:368010-380595 GCA_033297235.1 Trichocladium antarcticum | reverse complement strand
ACCTTTGCCAAGCTCTTGTACGGCTATATAGCTCGTCGTAAGACGAGCTATAGATCCCGTCGTGACTGTATTTGTAACTCCTCCTAGGTTCTATACTTCGGTAGATCTTTATACTACACTACTAGGTGTTCGATCGTTTCTTTGCCCTCGCTATACTCGCAGTATAGCGTAGTAATCTCTAGGACGTTCACCCTGTTTAGGTACTCCCGGAGGCTAATGTCCCCGCTACGCGCCTAGGCGAGCAGGGAGCTCTAAGCCTTGCTTAGACCCTCGTGTCTCTTAAGGGCAAGGTCTGTAAATAGTTATATCGGGGGGTCCTTGTCTGCTAAGCGGTATATAGGTCTTCTTGCTCTCGTTACGAGCGTAGCGCGCCTCTCCCGGGCCGCTATCTTGCGCTCCTACTAGGCAAGTTCCACTACTCTATCTGTATCGAGGGTCTTGTTCTTTAGCTTCCCTATCTTCTACTTTTACTTAGCCTACTCGTTTGCTATAGCTACTACTTTCTCGACTGCTATTAGCCCCTATAGGCCTAGCCTGGGCTTCCTCCCTTACGTCCTCCCGCTCCTCTTCTAGAACCTCCTAAATAGCTTAGTATACGCCTCCTGGATTAAGCTCGCTGCTACGACTAGGGGGCGCCCTAGTCCCTCCCCTAACTAGAGGAGTGGTTTGTATATCCTAGCTTCGAAGTTAGCTAGCCGCTTGTTTAGGTAGAGGTCTACCGGTAGGACCTAGGTCTCTGTCTCTAGGTACCTAATTAGCGTAGTTCTATAGCCTCCTGCTACTACGCGGAGGCCCCTGCTCTAGTCCTTCGCTAGCTTCTTAGCTATCCCCTTTGGCTCGCTCCCCTTACTAACTATAGTTAGGACGTAGTAGCTCGCTGCTCCGTATGCTACTACGCTCCTTATACACTTTGTATATACCTCCTGGGCCTTCGCGAGGCTTGGGCCCTACGTCTTCGCTACGATCCTTGTTAGCGCGAACTCCTAGGTAGCGAGCTTCTTCTTAACCGCGCCGCGGTACACTTGCTATAAGAGCTTCTAGTCCAGCTAGACCCTAAGGAACCTAGCGGACTTAACTGGTTTAATATCTATATGCCTACCTTTGTCCGGGAGGGCGAGCTTAGCTAGGTCTAGCTACTACCTTTGGTTCTTGTTGAAGTAGATTAGTTTGTACTTCTACGCTACGAACGCTATTCCCTACGTTCCCGCCTACTTCAAGCAGGTTCCCTACGCTCGCTCGAGCTAGCGGATGTTTACCTCGGCCGACTTTCTAAACACTAGTAGGTTCGTATCGTCGGCGAAGCCCGCTATACTAAGGTGTAGGTACTCTCTCCTTAGGTCCTTATATAGTAATGCGATATAGAAGATAAACAGGACAGGCGATAGGGGGGACCCCTAGGGTACCCCTGCCGTAACTAGGATATCGTCTGTTGCCTTCCTATCGAAGTAGAGGATCGCGACCTTGTCCGTTAGCTATTCCTATACCTAGAGTACTATCTACTTTAGGTAGCCAAGCTCCTAGAGCGTAGCTAGTAGTCTAACGTAGTTAACTATATCGAAGGCTCTAGCGATATCTAGTTGTAGGAGGGATACTAAGGCGCCTTAGCGCTATACCTCCTAGACCTAGGCTACGACTAGTCGGACCGCTAGCTCGGTCGATCTACTTGCCTAGTTACCTATCTACTCGGTGGGGAGCAGCCTGTAGACCTCCGCCGCTGCTATAATCCTTCTCGCTACTACTGCCTCGATTACCTTCCCTATAGTCGGGAGCAGCGTAATAGGGCGGTAACCTCCTAGGGTACGGTATATGTCGGGTGTCTTCCCTAGCTTCCGCAGGACTACTGTCTTAGCTCTCTTAAACGTAGCTAGGAACTATACTAGCTATAGGTACCTTGTAGTTAGGGCCGTAAGGATCTGGCTTAGCGGTTGGCTATACGCCTTCAGGAATCCTATTGGGAGTATATCCTCCCCTAGGGCCTTCTATAGGCTCGCTTTGTCCTATACCGCTTCTATCGCTAGGAAGCTTATAAGCTTCTAGACCTTGAACCCCTGTTCCTACTCCTCCTTAAGGTCTAGGTCCTAGATATTACTAAGGTCTGCCTCTAGGCTTAGGAAGAACTTCTTTACAAGCGCCTCTACCTTGTTCTAGTACGTCGTTAGATCTAGGCCGCTATCTAGGCCCTTTAGGGCCGGGAGTTTCGGTAGCTTAGGGGGGAGGAAGCTCCTAAGCCTTGCCTATCGCTCGAGCTACTATAGGGTCTTCTCCCTAGCTTCCTCGATCGTCTTCCTCTAGGAGCGCCTCTTTTCTTCCGCTATTTCCGTTGCTAGCTCTCTTTGCTTCTCGTTAAGCTTCTCCTTATAGAACTATATAGGGGTCCTCTAGAGCTCCCTCTCTACCTCCTTTGCCGCCTTCGACGCTTCCTCTACCTTTCCTATCTACTATAGGGAGCTCCTCCCCCTTAATTCCTTCCTCCTAGGGGCTATTGTATAGGCAATAGCTATTAGCTCCGTAGCTAGCTCTTCGAACACCTTCTCTAGCCCTTTTCTCGTCTTGATCCTTGCCTTTAGCCCCTCCGGTCCTCTATCGTCGAGCTATATCCTTAGCGGCAAGTACGCTGCCTTTACCTTTATTAGCTTCTCCAAGACCTTCTTCTAGTTCTACCCTTCTAGCGCCTTCCCCTTTAGGAATAGGCTGTTGAGCTTTACTTCGAGTACCTATAGGTAGTAGTCTGACCTTCCCCTAATCTTCTTCCCTAAATACGTTGTCGTTAGGTCTATTAAGGCCTAGATATAGTCGATCGTTAACGTCTTGCCCCTTTGCTCTCCTATAGGGGTTCTTGTAACTATACCCTATAGGGTTTATAGGCTTAGGTCCTACTTGTAAGCTAGCTCGAGGAGCTCCTTGGACTTCCTCTTATATCGCCCGAACTTGTCCTAGACTAGGTTCTAGAGGTTAAAGTCTCCCGCTAGGATTGTAGCGTAGGCTAGGCCCCGATAGGCTAGGAGGCTCTTTAGGATAGTCTTATCTGCTATATAGTTGTTATATACTAACTAGAGCTCCAGACCCCTCCTCCCTAGCTCCAGGAACTATACCCTATACTACTACGCGCTCGCCTTGTACTCCCACTGTCCGATGTTAAACTTCTTATATACGTATATCGCCGCTTTTCCCTATTGTATATAAACTAGGTAGTACCGTAAGCTCCAGGGGTAGTAGGCTACCCCCTACTTGCTAAGCTATAGTTCCTAGACCGCGATTATATCGAACTCCGCCTCCTCTAGTAGAATCTCTATATTCTACTTTACGCCTCTAGTGTTCTAGAGTATAGTTTTAAAGATCATCCTCTCCGCTAGCTATACCTTCGTCCTCCGGCTCGTTTTAGGTTAGGGGGATGGTTACCGCTGCTAGTAAACCCTAGGGCTAGGTGTTCTATATGCTTAGGATACTAGTAGCCTATATATTAGGTACTTCCTAGGCGCTTAGGGGTTCTGCCTAGGATCCTTAGGATCCCTAGCGCTATTGCTATAGTAGCGGCAGTCCCGACGCGAATAGGGCTATAGCTAGGCCGAACTATAGTTGGCTCTACGATATGTCCTTGCTTACTATAGTAGGGCGGCCTTTTGGTGTTAGGAACCTAGGCCTCTTCGCTCCGACCCTCTAGTATCCTTCCCTATCCTCCTCCTCTACGCCTTAGCGTATAAACGCAAATAGTAGCTTCGCGGGCTCCGGTCTAGTAGGTTCGAATGTTCTAGGCCTATGTTAGTACGCTTCCTTAGCCCCTTCCTACGCTCTTACCCTCTCCCTACACTCCTTCGACCACCTAGTGTACTTTCCGCCGTACGCTAGGTACCTTAGCGGGAGGTAGCCCTTATAGGTAGGGCACTAGGCCTCTCCTTCCTTTCCTCCTACTCTATAGGCCCTTGCCCTGTATCTTCTGTATAGGGGTTCCTTCGGGTAGTACCTCTGGATATGTCCCTACTTCCAGTACTTAAAGCACTGCTTTGGCTCGAGCGCTACCTAGTACGGTTCGTAGTCTAGTACTCGGGCGTCCTAGATAACTCCGAAGTTATACGCTGCTCTTACCTTATCTTAGCTCTTGAAAGTTACTAGTACCGTCGCTCTTATAAGCTCCGGCTTACTAGGGATCCTAAACTTGACTGTATTTACCGTATAGAAATCTAGTCCCTGGGCGAACTCCGCTTTAGTAACTCCCTAGATCTCTAACCTTGTTAGACCCTTTAGGAGCACCGCGAAGGTCCTGCAGGCTTCCTTCGTTTGCTCCCTAAACGCTTGGTGGATCTACTGGTTATTCTTAGTATACTATTCCTTCGCTACTTTATCCCTAAAGGTAATAATAGTGTCCCCGCTAGGGAGCTTCCTTGTAGTAACTACTCCCTTCTATATAGACTGGTTATTAATCGCCTGGATAATCTCTAGGGGGGTTCTCTTCGCGAGGTTAGCCGGTAGGCCGTTACCTCGGACAAGGATTTCCTTAGCGATCCTTCGGGGGACCGCCTTTGCGGGTTGCGCTTAGGGCGCTAGGGCTCCTGCTGCGATCGTTACCTAGGAGCGGTTAGGACCCTGTCCTACGCTCGTAGTAGCTAGGGCGCTTGTAAGCGCGGCCCGCACTTCCTCGGCGACGATCTTCCTTATAGTCGTATAGTTAAGGCCTTCTAGGCCTCCTTTAGCGCTCTATAGCTAGTTAATAGCGCTCTGTACCTAGGCTAGGATCTCTCTTGCTACTCCCTAGGCGATGTTCTTCTTGTTTAGGCTAACCAGGGCGACTATACTATCGAGTATAGCCTTAATATCGCCTAATCCGCGTTGTTCCTAGCGGGGGGGGGGTTAGTGCTACTGCTATTAGTATTAACGGGGGGGTTAGCGGTAAGTCTGCTAGTAGTTACAGGGGCCGCTCGGGGGCGCTCCGCGGGGGGGTTCGGGTCCGTTATGCCGGGACTTGGATAGGCCTCTCGGGGCGGGTAGGGTACCCCTAGTAGCGGGGGCAGGGGGGGGGGGGTCGCTATCGACCTCTATGCTAGGTCCGGTATAGGCTATCGGGGCCGGCGCCGGGTGGATCCGTTATAGATCCAGGTTGTAGGTCTGGGCGGTATGGAAGAAGATTTCTAGGAGCCGTACGCAGCTCGTTTTCCCTATCTTCCTACGCCTGCAGCACCTGCGTAGCGTCTCGCGCGTAGATGCACCCGGTATGGTTAGATAGAGCTCGTCGGGAGCTTTCTAGCGATGTAGGTTTCGGCCGTTTTGGCGCGCTGCTGCACCAGTTGGTGCGGGCCTGTTTGCGAAGAAAGTTTTTTGTACCTAATATATAGGCTACTAGTATTCTAAGTATATAGAATACCTAGCCTTAGGGCTTACTAATAGCTAAAACTATCCCTCTAATATAAAACGAGCTAGAGGATAAAGGTATATCTAGTAGAGAGGATAATCTTTAAAACTATACTCTAGAATACTAGAGGCGTAAAGTAGAATATAGAGATTCTACTAGAGGAGGCGGAGTTCGATATAATCGCGGTCTAGGAGCTATAGCTTAGTAAGTAGGGGGTAGCCTACTACCCCTAGAGCTTACGGTACTACTTAGTTTATACGTAGTAGGGAAAAGCAGCGATATATATATATAAGAAGTTTAATATTAGATAGTAGGAGTATAAGGTAGGAGCGTAGTAGTATAGGGTATAGTTCCTAGAGCTAGGGAGAAGGGGTCTAGAGCTCTAGTCGGTATATAATAACTATATAGTAGATAAGACTATCCTAAAGAGCCTTCTAGCCTATTAGGGCCTAGCCTACGCTACAATCCTAGCGGGAGACTTTAACCTCTAGAACCTAGTCTAGAATAAGTTCAGGTAATATAAAAGAAAGTCTAAGGAGCTCCTTAAGTGCGAAGCTTAAGCAGGTTAAGGAGAACCTATATAGCGCGGTAGTATAGCTATAGAAGACTAGGTCCGACCTCCTAAAGACCCTCTATACCTAATATATAATATACGATGTAGTTACTATAGCGAGTAATAAGCTAGAACTACTACCGTAGAAGAACAAGTTCGTAGCGTTTAACAACTTCCTTACTAAATTTACTACCCTAGCTAATACTACTAGCGTCAATAACGTAACGAGGGTCTGGATACTCTAGCTTAAGATCTCCCCCTACCTTTTAAGCGCTATAGTTACGTAGGCGGTACTCCCGCTAGCTAATAACTTTAAGCTCTAGGCTATACTAGCTAGCTAGCTCGCGACTAACCTAGAGGGAGAGGACTTTAGGCGGAAGCTATACGGCGGAACCGGGAGCGGCGGAACTAGGGGTAGTAGCAATAATAACGGTAGAGGCAGATACCCCGATGCGATAGAGATTAACGTAGTAACGCTCGCGGCGCTTACCCCCTAGGAGAAGGAACAGCGTAAAGCAAGTAGCTTATACTATAAGTATAGCAGGGCCGACTATATCGTAAGGGCGTACTAAGTAGGCCACGGAGGCTAAGGGGACCGTAGTAACGCCCGTAGCGCTAGGTAGTTATAGCGTAGGGGCGCCTAAGGCGGTAGAGGACCTAGTTTCGGTAGCAACGTATAAGGATAGTAGTAGCTTACCTAGGGATAGTAGTAGCCTACGTAACAAGGCTATAGCCAAGGCGGGTTCCTAGGCTTCGGGCAAGCTCCTTCTAGGGGGCTTCTAGCTTATAGTAGCGTAAGCGGCTACGCTAGGGCCTACTAGAGGGGTCGAGGCAGGCTTGCTATACGCTTCGCGAATACCCCTAACTAGAGCAGTTTTATCGTTAGAGAGGTAGACGAGCAGGAGGAGTATAGCGCTTACTAGTCTATAGAGTAACCCCCTAGCTTTAGCTTCTTATATAATAACTAGGGAAATAAGGAGCTCCTATAAACTATCGCTTATAGGAAAGGTACCGCTAGCTATAGGAGGGATAGGGAGATAGTTTAGTTATTAGCGTAGTAGGTAGTAGCGCTAAATCTATTCTCTTGTTATTGTACCTAGTGGTTAGTAGGCGTAATGTAGAGTATGTAGTACTTATAGACTTAGGTTATATAGGTTTAGCGTTTATAGATTTTAGCTTTGTAGTTCCGAGTAGACTACTACTAAAGAGGCTAGCGGTATAGCGGCCGCTATTTCTAGCTAATAGAAGGTTCTTACGCTAGATCGAGCACTTAGTAGCGCTTACGCTAGTCGTTAGTAACTACTAGGAGACCCTAGTATATTTTGTTATAACGCTTGTAAAAGAGACCCTAGTAATCTTAGGCCTCCTATAGCTACGGAAGTATAACCTACGGATCGACTAGGAGACCCTATAGCTCGAATTTACGGAGCACTGCCGTAGGAGGTGCCTTCTAGAGTATAATAAAAGCTAGGTCGCTTAGTAGGTAGGCTAGCTAGAGGCGGTACCCTTACCCCTAGAGAGTAGCAGGTAGTACTATATAATAGTAGAGGACGTATCTAAAGACGACGACTCTAGTATCTCTAGTAACGATAACAAGGTCGCTATTGCTATAAGTAAGCTATCTAACTATAAGAGGGCTAGGCGGTCCGATAGGCGGAGACGGGCCTATAGATAGTAGAGATCTATATCCTAGGGAGACGTATAGGCTAACCTATAGGGGACGCTCGTACCGCTAGGAGCGATAGGCGTTCCGGTCGAAGCGCTACCCCCTACGTTACTAAGGCTAATAGAGGTAGTAGCAGGCACTAGGAGACTACCCCCTAGACCCTAGTCCCCCCCCCTACCCTACCCCTACTTAGTTAAGCGTAGGGGAAGATCCGCTAGGACAACGTAAAGATCCTAAACGGAGCGAGCTTCCTAGTAATATACCGATAGAAAGGTATAGTAGTTATATAGACTACGATAGGTAAACTAGAGAGAGCGGTAGAAGCTAAGAAGAGAGACTATATACTAGTTTTACCTAAGTAGTTCTTTAAGGACCTACTAAGTTAAGAGAGTATACTAGAGTATATAAAGTTAATGCTCCTAGTAAGGTTCTATAGCTTTATCGACGCGCTTACTAAAGGGGATAAGAAGCTTAATAAGATTATAGAGGAGGATTCTAAGAAGTTCTTCGACAAAGCGGATAGACTAGTACCTACCCTAGATAAGATTAAAGCGCGCCTACTAAAGGAATACTAAGACTTAGTAGCTGCTTTCGTCCTATAGGACGCTAATATCTTACCCCCTTACTATACGTATAACTATAGGATCAAGCTACTCCTAGGGAGTATAGTCCTATATTCGAGGAATCGCCCGATATCGCCGATAGAGCTATATATACTAAAGCGCTAGCTCGATAATAACCTTATAAAGGGGTTTATCCAGCCCTTACGATCAAGTACCTTGTTACTTATCCTAATAGCGTAGAAGCTAGGCGGAGGTATTAGAATCTATATTAACTACTATAGTATTAACAACGCGACGCTAAAGAGCTAGTACCTTATCCTACTAATCTAGGAGACCCTAGACTCTATCTATAAGGCGAAGATCTTTACGAAGCTTAACGTAATTATAGCGTTTAACTAAGTATACGTAGCGCCGGGCTATAAGTAGCTTATAGCGTTTATTATAAGATTCGGCCTATATAAGACGCTAGTTATATAGTTCGGCCTATAGGGCGTACCTACTACCTTCTAGTATTACGTTAACGATATTCTCCATAACGCTCTAGATAACTATATAATAGCGTACCTAGACAATATCCTAGTCTACTTAGATACGCTCAAGGAGTATATTAAGTAGGTTAGGGAGGTGCTAAAGCGTATAATCGACGTAGGTCTATAGGTAGATATTAATAAGTACGAATTCTATACAAAGCGGACGAAGTACCTAGGGCTTATTATTATACCTGGGGGTATCGAGATAAACCTAGAAAAGGTCGAAGCGGTATATAATTAGAAGGCTCTAGAGACAAGGAGGTATCTCTAGCGGTTCTTAGGGTTCGCGAACTTCTACCGCCGATTTATATAAGGGTTTTTAAGCTATATATAGCCGCTATACAAGCTTATAAAGAAGATAGTAGACTAGGAGTAGTCCGAGTAGTATAAAGTGGCTTTCTAGCGCCTAAAGGTATACTTTATTACGGTACTAGTACTATAGATATATAACTAGGAGAAGCGCGCTATAGTAAAGGTTAATACGTTAGACTAGTTAGTAGGTAGAGCGCTACTATAGGAAGGGGATAACGGCGAGTTATATCTAGTTACTTATTTCTTAGCGAAGTATACTATAGCTAAGTGTAACTATAACATCTATAATAAGGAGCTCCTTACGATCGTTAAGGCGCTTAAAGAATAGCGCCCTAAGCTCGAAGGCGTAGCTAAAAGGTTCGATATTATTATAGACTATAAGAACCTATAGACCTTTGGTATAACGAAGTAGCTATCGCTACGCTATATACGCTAGTTAGAGTTCTTATTACGTTTTAACTTCTAGATTATCTACTACCTAGGTACGGTAAACGGCCGTCCTAACGCGCTAAGTAGGAAGCTAGAGTTTATACTAAAGGACGTTAAAGATAATAGGCTATAGAATAGGCAGTACCCCCTAATCGACCTAAGTAAGTTCAACCTAAAGACCTTTAGTAGTAAGTATAACTCTAAGCTACTAAGTAAGATACTAGAGCTCTTTAGCCTCGACGTTTCGCGCTACGCTAACGACCTTATTATAGAGAGCTACGCGAGCTCGCTATTTATAGTAGACGTAGTAGAGGCGCTTAGTAACTAGAAGGTACGCGCCTAGCTAAGTAAGATCAAGTAGGAGCTAAGAGTACCGTTCGCTAAGTGTAAGTTAGTCTTAGGTAGGGCGTTCTACTATAGTAGGCTAATAATCGACCTAGGTAATATAGAGCTCTATTTATAGCTTATCTACTAGATATATACGTTAGGGCCTAGCGGGTACCTAGGGAGGATAAAGACGCTTAACCTAATAAATAGGGTCTACTAGTAGCTAGGGATAAGTATGTTAGTAAGGACGTTCGTTAAAGCCTATATTCTATACTTTAAGATAAAGAACCCTTGCTCGAAGCCTATAGGGTTCCTTAAGCCGCTCCTACTACCGTTAGCGCTATAGTAAGATATATTAGTAGACTATATTACGCCGCTCCTACTATATAACTAAAGGGGGTAGGAGTTTAGGTATATAGTAGTAGTAGTTAACTAGCTTATAAAGACACGCTACTTTATTACAATAGCGATACTAGAGGCTAATAAGCTAGCTAACTGTTTTATTAAGCGCGTATACTCGCTCTATAGCGTACTAGAGACGATTATATCGGATAGAGGTACGTAGTTTGTTTTAGGGTTCTAAAGGGCGCTATCGGCGCGCCTTACGATTACCCTAAGACCCTCGTTAGCGTTCTACCCTTAGATAAACGGCTAGATAGAGCGGATTAATATAGAACTAAAGTAGTACCTATAGCTATATATTAACTAGGTATAGGATAACTAGGTTAACTAGCTCCTTCTAGCGGAGTTTATAGGGAATAATATAGTCTCTAAGACAATAGGTAAAGTCACCTCTCAAAAGTAGAGTCACACGACCCACCCACTCCACAAAATCGCGTCGCGCAACGCGCGTTCAATTTTACTACCATCTTCTTGCAACCACCATAACTTCGTCAATTCTGGGCCAAAATACGTGCATTCGGAATAGAACTATCGCCAAATGTCCGTTCTATTGTAGGCAAGTGGAAATTCCTTACCCCGATTGAACGGGCTTCGATTGTTACAGCCTACGTAGCCGGGGTATCGCGACAGGTCCTAGCAGCTAAGTTCGACTATAGCCCAACCGCTATTACCCGTACCGTCAAGCGCGTATAGGCTAGCGGATTAGTCGATTCAAAGCTACGTAATAGTAGGCCTAAAAAGCTTACCCCTATATAGGTTAGATACATCTAGCGTTTGATTAAACGGGACCCCTATATCGGCTAGGCAGCGTTACGTAATGGGAGCACCACTAGCGTGTCGATTTCTACTATATAGCGGTCTCTCGGTAAGTATTTCAACCGCAAATGGAGGTTAATTAAGAGGATAAATCTTACACCCGGTCGAGTAGCTAACTGGCTTACATATAGCAAAGAGCTTAGAGGTAAAGACGCTATAGTGCTTAAGGTATAGTAGTTAGCGCAAGCAGTATAGTAGATCCGGCTAACTACTATCTTTCCTAGGGCGTATACTCAGACGAATCTTCGGTCCAGACAGCGCTATACAAGCCAAATAGCTAGGTTTTTCGCGAGCCTAAGGATAAATACAACAAAGAGCTTATCAATATCCAGGCCAGCGTTAAGGCAGAGATTACAGTTATAGTATAGGGGTATATCTAGAAGGGAGGGAGGTCCCTGCTAGTTATTATAATCCGGGATAACAAAGCCTAGCGCAAAGGATACTTGGTAAATAGCTATATCTAGGCTCTAGAGGAAGGTCTTAAGCTATACTACTGCCCTAGTACTTTTTTTCTACAAGATAATGCTAGGGTATATACTATAGCAAAGACAAAGGAGTAGTTGGAAGATTATAGCATTTAGGTTTAACTATACCCGGCTTATAGTCCCGACCTTAACCCTATTAAGCACGTATAGAAGGCAATAAAGGGTATCCTACGTAGGGACTTCCTAGACCTACATCTTCTGAGCAATAACGATATAAATATCGGAAGGGTGGAAGAGGCCCTGAAGGTTACGTAGGATAGGGTGCCCCAGGCACTGATTGACAAGCTGATTGACTCGATGCCACGACGACTGGATGCTGTAGTACAGGCACGTAGGTAGTATACCAAGTATTGAAGGCCAGTCAGATATCTTCAATTTGATCAAGTTGGCTTGCGAATTGGCATTGATTTGAGTGTGTTGTAGTAGTTTGAATAGGGGTGGTTGGATATGTGGGTAGGTGCCAAGATTGAATGTGACTCTACTTTTGAGAGGTGACTTTATATTACTATTCTTCGCGAATTATAGCTTTAACCTAAGGATAGGTATAGAGCCGTCGAAGCTATACCTACTAAATATCTTAGAGTAGTAGAAGCGGGAGTTTTTCTAGGTATTAGAGCTTGCGGACCGCTTTAGGGCGATCCTTAGGAAGGTTATAGCGCTAGTAAAGCAGTTACATAACTACTATAAGCAGAACGCGAACCGCTATAGGGAGGACGCGCTATAGTACCGCGTTAGCGATATAGCGATACTTAATATATAGAACTATAAGACTAGTAGGCTATCTACGAAGCTCGCGCTATAGTAGAAGGGCATGTTCGAGGTTACAAAGGCCTTGTTATACGTAGTAACTCTAAAGCTCCTAGCGAATATAACGATCTTCCCTACGTTCTACGTCTCGAGAGTAAGGCGCTACCTAGGGCAGGGGCTAGCCAGCTAAGAGAGGGTCGACAACGACGTAAGCGCTAACTATAGGCGCGTAGTTATATAGACTAACAAGGGCGAAGACGTAGTAGAGTAGAGGTTTAAGAAGATCGTAGGGTTTAGCAAGGCGGCGAACGGCCGCTAGTAGTACTAAGTCAAGTAGGAAGGTTATAACAACCTAACTTAGTAACCTATAACGGATCTACGTAGCTATAATAACGCTATCTAGGAGTTCTA
>MU853431.1:287045-309054 GCA_033297235.1 Trichocladium antarcticum | reverse complement strand
GTTGTTCCTAGCGGGGGGGGGGTTAGTGCTACTACTGTTAGTGTTAACAGGGGGGTTAGCGGTAGGTCTGCTAGTAGTTACAGGGGCCACTCGGGGGTGCTCCGCAGGGGGGTTTGGGTTCGTTATGCCGGGACTCGGATAGGCCTCTCGGGGCAGGTAGGGTGCCCCTAGTAGCAGGGGTAGGGGGGGGGAGGTCGCTATCGACCTCTATACTAGGTCCGGTATAGGCTATCGGGGCTGGCGCTAGGTGGATCCGTTGTAGATCCGGGTTGTAGGTCTGGGCTGTGTGGAAGAAGATTTCTGGGAGCCGCACGCAGCTCGTTTTCCCTATCTTCCCACGCCTGCAGCACCTGCGTAGCGTCTCGCGCGTAGATGCACCCGGTATAGTTAGATAGAGCTCGTCGGGAGCTTTCTAGCGATGTAGGTTTCGGCCGTTTTGGCGCGCTGCTGCACCAGTTGGTGCGGGCCTGTTTGCGAAGAAAGTTTTTTAGGGTATTACCTTAAGATATAGTCGCTAGCGCCGCACTTAAAGTATAGGCCGCTAGCCCTACGGCGCTCCTTTTCTTACAGTGTAAGCGCGGCCAGGGTAACGGCGTCGATCTCTATAGCGTCGGGATCCTAGGCTCTCCCGGTACCCCCGCCACCGCTACTATAATATATAGCAAGCGCGCTGTTGCCGCTACGGATCTTCTTCCTAAAGTCCTCTATATCTAAGTTCGTAGATAGAGTCTAGGCTATCTTGGCCTACGTGTTAAAGTCGTCCGACGCTAGTAGCCTAACCTATAACGTAAACGTAGCCGAAAGGCGGGCCGAGATCCGTTCTTTAAATATATAGACCTACGTTACGCTCTCGATATTAGCGGTATTAGCTAGGTTTAAGAACTCCGTTAGGAAGTTATTAAAGTTCGCGAACTTGTTCTTCTAGACGAGTATATAGAGCTAGTTTATAGCTGCCGTAGCGACGTTATAGGTTATATACCGCTTCTCGAGGTTATTTAGGAACTTAGCCCTAGTCTTCTAGTACTAGCGCCTATCGTCGTCCGGGTAGTTCTCGATCGTCTAGAGCTTCGACTTAACCACGCGGCTCGCGTTACTACCGAGTATTGCCTTAGCGTATAGGATCTTCGTACGCTCGGTTAAGAACTTACAAGGGCGTATTCTCTAGCGCCCCTAGACCTTATCCGACTAGTCGTCGAACAGGGTAGTCCGTTTAATAGTATCCTTCTCCTCCCCTATAAACGGTATTAGGTAAGGGAGGGACATTATAGCTAGGTTGTCCTTATTACGGTACTAGTATAACGGCTAGCTACTACCTCTACCGCCTCTAGCTAACGTAGCGCTCGTCGCCTCGAGCGCCTATAGGGTTATTAGTCTCTACTCCTTAAGCATCTTCGAGATTACCGCGTTCGTATACTTCTACGCCTCGAGCTATTCGTAGAGCGCCTTGCCCTTAGTAACCGCGTTGTTAGCTATTGCCTAGGTATTAGCGAGCGCGGCGAATGTCGCCTTCTACTCCGCTAGCGCGGCTCTTAGCTACTCGCGTATAATAGTAGTACGTGACGGGCTAGCTTGCTCTAGCGCCTATATTAGCATGTTATTGCTATCTTCTACCCTGTCTATTATCCTAGTTCGTTAGGGTAGTTCTATAGAAGGTAGTCCTATATATCGGATATCCTATACGTCGGACTGTAAATAGGGGTAGGGTGCTCGTTTTAACTCGTACTACGTAGTTAAGGTTAAACAAAGTCCAGTACGTTAGAAAAAAGAAGCGTTCTAGCTAGTCTAAGGTGTTTGATCTGCCTCTAACGGTCTAACTAGCTACACGCGCGAGTTAAAGGTACAACCTACTATAACGGTCGTATATAACAAGGTTGTACAACAGTGCAACCTTCGTAGGAGCTCGCGAGGGCTGAAGGCTCTACGTAGCGAGCTCCACCTAGTATGGAGCTACGCTCCTCTAGCTATAGAGTGCTCAGCCAACCACATAGCATGGCACATGACATGGCACATGGCATAGGCTGTGCCTGTGACATCTACCTTCTCTAGTAGAATCTCTATATTCTACTTTACACCTCTAGTATTCTAGAGTATAGTTTTAAAGATTATCCTCTCCGCTAGATATACCTTTATCCTCTAGCTTGTTCTAGGTTAGGGGGATAGTTATAGCTACTAGTAGGCCCTAGGGCTAGGTGTTCTATATACTTAGGATACTAGTAGCCTATATATTAGATACTTCCTAGGTGCTTAGGGGTTCTGCCTAGGATCCTTAGGATCCCTAGCGTTATTACTATAGTAGCGGCGGTCCCGACGTAAATAGGGCTATAGCTAGGCTAAACTATAGTTAGCTCTATAATATATCCTTACTTACTATAGTAGGGCGGCCTTTTAGTATTAGGAACCTAGGTCTCTTCGCTCTAACCCTCTAGTACCCCTCCCTATCCTCTTCCTCTATGCCTTAGTGTATAAACACGAACAGTAGCTTCGTAGGCTCTAGTCTAGTAGGTTCGAATGTTCTAGGCCTATACTAATACGCTTCTTTAGCCCCCTCCTATACTTTTACCCTCTCCTTATACTCCTTCGACTACCTAGTGTACTTTCTGCTATACGCTAGGCACCTTAGTAGGAGGTAGCCCTTGTAGATAGGGCACTAGGCCTTTCCTTCTATTCCTCCTACTCTATAGGCCCTTACCCTATATCTTCTATATAGAGGTTCCTTTAGGTAGTACCTTTAGATATATCCCTACTTCTAGTACTTAAAGTATTACTTTAGCTTAAGTACTACCTAGTATAGTTTATAGTCTAGTACTTAGGTATCCTAAATAACTCCGAAGTTATACGCTACTCTCGCTTTGTCTTAGCTCTTAAAAGTTACTAGTACCGTCGCTCTTATAAGCTCTAGCTTACTAGGGATCCTAAACTTAACTATATTTACTATATAGAAATCTAGTCCCTAGGTAAACTCCGCTTTAGTAACTCCCTAGATCTCTAACCTTATTAGGACCTTTAGGAGTACTACGAATATTCTACAGGCTTCCTTCGCCTACTCCCTAAACGCTTAATAGATCTACTAGTTATTCTTAGTATACTATTCCTTCGCTACTTTATCCCTAAAGGTAATAATAGTATCCCTACTAAGGAGCTTCCTTATAGCGACTACTCCCTTCTATATAGACTAGTTATTAATCGCCTAGATAATCTCTAGGGGGGTTCTCTTTATAAGGTTAGCTAGTAGGCTGTTGCCTTGGACAAGGATTTCCTTAGCGATCCTTTAGGGGATTGCCTTTATAGGTTATACTTAGGGCGCTAGGGCTCCTGCTACGATCGTTACCTAGGAGCGGTTAGGACCCTATCCTACGCTCGTAGTAGCTAGGGCGCTTGTAAGCGCAGCCTATACTTCCTTAGCGACGATCTTCCTTATAGTTATATAGTTAAAGCCTTCCGTGTCACAGGTACGGCCTGTGTTATATGCCATGTTAGGTGCCATGCTATGTGGTTGGCTAAGCACCCTATAGCTAGAGGAGCGTGGCTCCACACTAGGTAGAGCTCGCTACGTAGAGCCTTCAGCCCTCGCAAGCTCCTATAAAGGTTATACTATTATATAACCTTGTTATATACGACCGTTATAGTAGGTTATACCTTTAACTCGCGCGCGTAGCTAAGTCGTCTGCTCTAGAACAAAGAGCGTACTAGACCGACTAGAACGCTTCTTTTCCTAACGTACTAGGCTTTGTTTTCATTTCTTAACTACCTACGTAGTACGAGTTAACTACTAGGACGAGTATCCTATATACAATAGCAGTCTGCCAAACAGGACTATAAGACTCCGACGAATAGGACTATAGTATTCCGACGAACTGGACAACGCTCCTACAAAGATAAGCGCGAAGATAATAAGCGGCGCCGACTTTGCGGTATCGCTACCGCCAAGACTCGTAGCGCTACGTATAACGCTAAGAGAACAATAGTAGAACGAGGTCTCTAATACTATACCTGCTTTTATAGTATCGATCGATAACAATAGAGGGTATAACCTCTTAGGGTTCGCTATAGCTATAAATATAATAGTTAGCGAGCTAAAGAGGAAGCTCGATAAGTCTATTAGGAGGTTCAAGGCGTCTATTGTAGCTAGTGTAACGCTTAAGAAGGAGCTCGAAAAGTATAGGTTACTACTTACGAACTAGAGAACGCTAATAGCGATAGCCCTAGACTAAGCTTATAGTAGTAGCACTAGTAGCGGCTATAGCGTATCGATCTCCCTCCCCTACCCTAATCCGTTTACTAGAGAGGAGAAGGATACCGTTAAGTATACCCTACTCTTCGAAGACTAGGAGGATAAGGTATATAGCCGCTAGCGAATACGCCTATAGGAGTTCCTAGATAAGTATACTAAGATCCTATATACGAAGGCTATACTAGGTAGTAGCGCGCGCTAGGCAGTTATAGCGAAGCTCGAGCAGGTTAAGGAGAACCTATATAGCGTAGTAGTATAGCTATAGAAGACTAGGTCCGACCTCCTAACGACCCTCTATACCTAGTATATAATATATAATATAGTTACTATAGTAAGTAATAAGCTAGAACTACTAGTATAGAAGAACGAGTTTATAGCGTTTAATAACTTCTTTACTGAATTTACTACCCTAGCCGATACTACTAGCGTCAATAACGTAACAAGGGTCTAGATACTCTAGCTTAAGATCTCCCCCTACCTTTTAAGCGCTATAGTTACGTAGGCGGTACTCCCGCTAGCTAATAACTTTAAGCTCTAGGCTATACTAGCTAGCTAGCTCGCGACTAACCTAGAGGGAGAGGACTTTAGGCGGAAGCTATATAGCGGAACTAGGAGCGGCGGAACTAGGGGCGGTAGTAACAATAACAGCGGAGGTAGATACTCTAACGCGATAGAGATCGACGTAGTAACGCTCGTAGCGCTTACCCCCTAGGAGAAGGAACGGCGTAGAGCGAGTAGCTTATACTATAAGTATAGTAGGGCCGACTATATTATAAGGGCGTACTAAGTAGGCTATAGAGGCTAAGGGGACCGCGGTAACGCCCGCGGCGCTACGGAGTTGTAGCGTAAGGGCGCCTAAGGCGGTAGAGGATCTGGTTTTAGTAAAGGACCTAGTTTCGGTAGTAACGTATAAGGATAGTAGTAGCCTACCTAGGGATAGTAGTAGCCTATATAACAAGGCTATAGCTAAGGTAGGTTCCTAGGCTTCGGGCAAGCTCCCTCTAGGGGCCTTCTAGCTCGTAGCGGCGTAAGCGGCTACACTAGGGCCTACTAGAGGGGTTAAAGCGGGCTTGCTATACGCTTTATAGATACCCCTAACTAGAGCGGTTTTATTATTAGAGAGGTAGATAAGTAGGAGAAGTATAGCGCTTACTAGTCTATAGAGTAACCCTCTAGCTTTGGCTTCTTATATAATAACTAGGGAAACAAGGAGCTCCTATAAACTATCGCTTATAGGAGGGGTACTACTAGCTATAGGAGGGATAGGGAGATAGTTTAGTTATTAGTATAGTAGGTAGTAGCGCTAAATCTATTCTCTTATTATCGTACCTAGCGGTTAGTAGGCGCAATATAGAGTATATAGCACTTGTAGACTTAAGTTATATAGGTTTAGCGTTTGTGGATTTTAGCTTTATAGTTACAAATAGACTACTACTAGAGAGGCTAGTAGTATAGTAGCTACTATTTCTAGCTAATAGAGGGTTCTTACGCTAGATCGAGCACTTAACGGTGCTTACACTAGTCGTTAGCAACTACTAGGAGACCTTAGTATACTTCGTTACAACGCTTGTAAAAGAGACCCTAGTAATCTTAGGCCTCCTATAGCTATAGAAGTATAACCTACGGATCGACTAGGAGACCCTATAGCTTAAATTTATAAAGTACTACTATAGGAGGTACCTTCTAGAGTATATTAGAAGCTAGGTCGCTTAGTAGGTAGGCTAGCTAGAGGCGGTACCCTTACCTCTAGAGAGTAGTAAGTGGTACTATATAACGGTAAAGGACGTACCTAAAGATAACGACTCTAGTACCTCTAGTAACGACAACGAGGTCGCTATTGCTATAAGTAAGCTATCTAACTATAAAAGGGCTAGGCGGTCCGATAGGTAGAGACGGGCCTATAGATAGTAGAGATCCACGTCCTAGGGAGACGTATAGGCCGACCTGTAGGGGACGCTTGTACCGCTAGGAGCGATAGGCGTTCCGGTCGAAGCGCCACCCTCTATATTACTAAGGCTAGTAGAGGTAGTAGCAGGCGCTAGGAAACTACCCCCTAGACCCTAGTCCCCCCCCCCCCTACCCTACCCCTACTTAGTTAAGCGTAGGGGAAGATCCGCTAGGACAATATAAAGATCCTAAATAAAGCGAGCTTCCTAGTAGTATACTAATAGAAGGGTATAGTAGTTATATAGACTATAATAGGTAAACTAAAGAGAGTAGTAGAAGCTAAGAAGAGAGACTATATACTAGTTCTACCTAAGTAGTTCTTTAAGGACCTACTAAGTTAAGAGAATATACTAGAGTATATAAAGTTAATGCTCCTAGTAAGGTTCTATAGCTTTATCGACGCGCTCGCCAAAGGGGATAAGAAGCTTAATAAGATTATAGAGGAGGATTCTAAGAAGTTCTTTAATAAAGCGGATAGACTAGCGCCTACCCTAGACAAGATTAAGGCGTACCTACTAAAGGAATACTAAGACTTAGTAGCTACTTTTGTCCTATAAGACGCTAATATCTTACCCCCCTACTATATATATAACTATAGGGAAAACTTTCTTCGCAAACAGGCCCGCACCAACTGGTGCAGCAGCGCGCCAAAACGGCCGAAACCTACATCGCTAGAAAGCTCCCGACGAGCTCTATCTAACTATACCGGGTGCATCTACGCGCGAGACGCTACGTAGGTGCTACAGGCATAGGAAGATAGGGAAAACGAGCTACATGCGGCTCCTAGAAATCTTCTTCTATACCGCCTAGACCTATAACCTAGATCTATAGCGGATCTACCTAGCGCCGGCCCCGATAGCTTATACTAGACCTAGTATAGAGGTTAATAGCGACCTCCCTACCCCTGCCCCTGCTACTAGGAGCACCCTACCTACCCTAAGAGGCCTATCTAAGTCCTAGTATAATAGACCCGAACCCCCCTACGGAGCGCCTCTAAGTAGCCCCTGTAACTACTAGCAGACCTACCGCTAACCCCCCTGTTAACACTAATAGTAGTAGCACTAACCCCCCCCCTACTAGGAACAACGCGGATTAGGCGATATTAAGGCTATACTCGGTAGTATAGTCGCCCTAGTTAGCCTAAATAAGAAGAACATTACCTAGGGAGTAGTAAAAGAGATCCTAGCTTAGGTATAGAGCGCTATTAACTAGCTATAGAGTACTAAAGAAGGCTAGGAAGGCCTTAACTATATAACTATAAGGAAGATCGTTACTAAGGAAGTATAGGCTACGCTTATAAGCGCCCTAGCTACTACAAGCGTAGGATAGGGTCCTAACCGCTCCTAGGTAACGATCGTAGCAGGAGCCCTAGCGCCCTAAGCGTAACCTATAAAAGCAATCCCCTAAAGGATCGCTAAGGAAATCCTTGTCTAAGGTAACGGCCTACCGGCTAATCTCGCGAAGGGAACCCCCCTAGAGATTATCTAGGTAATTGATAACTAGTCTATATAGAAGGGAGTAGTCGCTATAAGGAAGCTCCCTAGCGGGGATACTATTATTACCTTTAGGGATAAAGCAGCGAAGGAATAGTATACTAAGAATAACTAGTAGATCTACTAAGCGTTTAGGGAGCAGGTAAAGGAAGCCTATAGAACCTTCGTAGTACTCCTAAAGGGCCTAGTAAGGTTAGAGATCTAGGGAGTTACTAAAGCGGAGTTCGCCTAGGGACTAGATTTCTATATAGTGAATATAGTTAAGTTTAGGATCCCTAGTAAGCTAGAGCTTATAAGAGCGACGGTACTAGTAACCTTCGAGAGCTAAGACAAAGTAAGAGTAGCGTATAACTTTAGAGTTATCTAGGACGTCTAAGTACTAGACTATAAACTATACTAGGTAGCGCTTGAGCCGAAGTAGTATTTTAAGTACTAGAAGTAAGGATATATCTAGAGGTACTACCTAAAGGAACCCCTATATAGAAGATACAAGGTAAGGGCCTATAGAGTAGGAGGAAAGGAAGGAAAGGCCTAGTACCTTACCTATAAGGGCTACCTCCCGCTAAGGTACCTAGCGTATAGTAGAAAGTATACTAGGTAGTTAAAGGAGTATAGAGAGAGGGTAAGAGTATAGGAGGGGGCTAAAGAAGCGTACTAGTATAGGCCTAGAACATTCGAACCTACTAGACTAGAGCCTACAAAGCTACTGTTTACGTTTATACGCTAAAGCGTAGAGGAAGAGGATAGAGAGGGGTACTAGAGGGTTAGAGCAAAGAGACCTAGGTTCCTAATACTAAAAGGCTACCCTACTATAGTAAGTAAGGATATATTATAGAGCTAACTATAGTTTAGCCTAGCTATAGCCCTATTCGCGTTAGGACCGCCGCTACTATAGCAATAGCGCTAGGGATTCCAAGGATCCTAGGTGGAACCCCTAAGCACCTAGGAAGTACCTAATATATAGGCTACTAGTATCCTAAGTATATAGAACACCTAGCCCTAGGGCCTACTAGTAGCTATAACTATCCCCCTAACCTAAAACGAGCTAGAGGATAAAGGTATATCTAGTAGAGAGGATAATCTTTAAAACTATACTCTAGAATACTAGAGGCGTAAAGTAGAATATAGAGATTCTACTAGAGGAGGCAGAGTTCGATATAATCGCGGTCTAGGAACTATAGCTTAGTAAGCAAGGGGTAGCCTACTGCCCCTAGAGCTTACGGTACTACCTAGTTTATATGTAATAGGGAAAAGTGGTGATATATGTATATAAGAAGTTTAATATTAGATAGTAGGAATATAAGGTAAGAGCGTAGTAGTATAGGGTATAGTTCCTAGAGCTAGGGAGAAGGGGTCTAGAGCTTTAGTTAGTTTATAATAACTATATAGTAGATAAGACTATCCTAAAGAGCCTCCTAGCTTATTAGGGCCTAGCCTACGCTATAATCCTAGTAGAAGACTTTAACCTCTAGAACCTAGTCTAGGATAAGTTTAGGCGATATAAAAGGAAGTCTAAGGAGCTCCTTAAGTTAGCTTATAAGTAGAACCTAAGCCTATAAACCCTATAGGGTATAGTTATAAGAACCCCTATAGGAGAGCAAAGGGGTAAGACGTTAATAATTAACTATATCTAGGCTTTAATAGACCTAATAACAATATATTTAGGAAAGAAGATTAAAGGAGGGTCGGACTACTACCTATAGGTACTTGAAGTAAAGCTCGATAGCCTATTCCTAAGGGAGAAGGCGCTAGAAGGGTAGAACTAGAAGAAGGTCTTAGAGAAGCTAATAAAGGCGGAGGTAGCGTACCTGCTACTAAGGATATAGCTTAACGATAGAGGACCAAAGAGACTAAAGGTAAGGATTAAAACGAGAAAGGGGCTAGAGGAGATGTTCGAAGAGCTAGCTATAGAGTAAATAGCTATTACCTACGTAATAACCCCTAGGAGGAAGGAGTTAAAGGGGAGGAGCTTCTTATAGTAGATAGGTAAGGTAGAGAAGGCGTTAAAGGTAGTAAAAGAGGCGGAGAGGGAGCTCTAGAGGACCCCTATATAGTTCTATAAGGAGAAGCTTAATAAGAAGTAAAGAAAGCTAGTAATAGAAATAGCGGAGGAAAAGAGGCGCTTCTAGAGGAAGACGATCGAGGAAGCTAAGGAGGAGATCCTATAGTAGCTCGAGCGATAGGTAAGGCTTAGGACCTTCCTCCTCCCTAAGCCGCCGAAACTCCTAGCTCTAAAGGGCCTAGATAGTAGCCTAGATCTAACAATATACTAGAATAAGGTAGAAGCGCTTACGAAGAAGTTCTTCCTAAGCCTAAGAGTAGACCTTAGCGATATCTAGGACCTAGACTTTAAGGAGGAGTAGGAATAAAGGTTTAAGGTCTAGGAGCTTATAAGCTTCCTAGTAATAGAAGCGGTATAGGATAAAGCGAGCCTATAGAAGGCCCTAGCGGAGGATATACTCCTAATAGGATTCCTAAAGGCGTACGGCCAAACGCTAAGCTAGATCCTTACAGCCCTAACTACAAGGTACCTATAGCTAGCGTAGTTCCTAGCTACGTTTAAATAAGCTAAAACAGTAGTCCTATAGAAGCTAGGAAAGATACCTAATATATACTATACCCTAGGAGGTTACTACCCTATTACACTACTCCTAACTATAAAGAAGGTAATTAAGGTAGTAGTAGCAAGAAGGATTATAGTAGTAGCGGAGGTCTATAGGCTACTCCCTACTAAGCAGATAGGTAACTAGGCAAGTAGATCGACCGAGCTAGCGGTCCGGCTAGTTATAGCCTAGGTCTAGGAGGGATAGTACTAAGGCGCCTTAGTATCCCTCCTATAACTAGATATTACTAGAGCCTTTAATATAGTTAACTATATTAGGCTACTATCTACGCTCTAGGAGTATAGCTACCTAAAGTAGATAGTACTCTAGGTATAGGAATAGCTAATGGATAAGGTTGTGATCCTTTACTTTAATAGGAAGGTAATAGATAATATCCTAGTTATAGTAGGGGTACCCTAGGGGTCCCCCCTATTACCTATCCTATTTATCTTATATATTATATTACTATATAAGGACCTAAGGAGAGAGTACCTATATCTTAGTATAGTAGGCTTCGCTAATAATACGAACCTACTAGTATTTAGAAAGTTAGCTAAGGTAAACGTCTACGAACTTAAGCAAGTATAAGGAACCTACCTAAAGTAGGCGGGAATATAGGGAATAGCGTTTATAGCGTAGAAGTATAAACTAATCTACTTTGATAAGAACCGAAGATAGTAGCTAGACCTAGGTAAGCTCGCCCTTCTAGATAGAAGTAGGTATATAGATATTAAACTAGTTAAGTCTACTAGGTTCCTAAGGGTCTAGCTAGAGTAGAAGCTCTTATAGTAAGTATACCGTAGCGTAGTTAAGAAGAAGCTTGCTACCTAGGAGTTCGTACTAACAAGGATCGCGGCGAAGACGTAGGGCCCGAGCCTTACGAAGGCCTAGGAGGTATATATAAAGTATATAAGGAGCGTAATAGTATATAGAGTAGCGAGCTACTATATCCTAACTATAGTTAGTAAGGGGAGCAAGCTAAAGGGGATAGCTAAGAAGCTAGCGAAGGACTAGAGTAGGGGCCTCTATATAGTAGTAGGAGGCTATAGAACTATACTAATTAGGTACCTAGAGATAGAGGCCTAGGTCCTACCGGTAGACCTTTACCTAAACAAGTGGCTAGCTAACTTTGAAGCTAGGATATATAAACTACTCCTTTAGTTAGGGGAGGGACTAGGGCGCCCCCTAGTTATAGTAGCGAGCTTAATCTAGAAGGTATATACTAAACTATTTAGAAGGTTCTAGAAAAGGAGCAGGAGGACGTAAGGGAGGAAGCCTAGGCTAGGCCTATAGGGGCTAATAGTAGTTAAGAGAGTAGTAGCTATAGCAAACGAGTAGGCTAAGCAAAAGTAGAAGATAGGGAAGCTAAAGAACAAGACCCTTAATATAGATAGAGTAGTAGAACTCGCCTAGTAGGAGTACGAAATAGCGGCCTAGGAGGGGCGCGCTATGCTTGTAACGAGAGCAAGAAGACCTATATACTACTTGGTAGATAAGGACCCTCCGATATAACTATTTATAGACCTTGCCTTTAAGAGATACAAGGGTCTAAGTAAGGCTTAGAGCTCCCTACTTACCTAGTCGTATAGTAGGGACATTAGCCTCTAGGAGTACCTAAATAGGGTAAACGTCCTAGAGATTACTATACTATACTATAATTATAGCAAGGGTAAAGAAACAATCGAACACCTAGTAGTATAGTATAAAGATCCACTAAAGTATAGAACCTAGGAAGAGTTATAAATACAGTTACAATAGGATCTATAGCTCGTCTTATAACGAGCTATATAGCTATATAAGAGCTTAGTAAAGATAGTTATTAGCTAGTTAATAGATTTAGGGCGCCTAATAGAGTATAGCGTAGCTTGTAGGCTATAACTAGAAGCTACGAAGGCTATAAAAGCGGCTAAGAGTAGCGGAGAAGGTGCGGGAAGTGCCGAACCAAGCCGCTAAGGGAGATAGGGGCTATCTTTTATACGTAGTATAATAGATTCAAAGCGCTAAAGCAGAAGCGTAGGCAGGGGTTTTCACCTAGCCCCCTGTTTAGGGGGTACAGTTTCCTTTATATATAAACTAGTAGTAGGACCGGCGCGCCGTAAGGCATATCGGAGTACGAATAAATAATATATATTTATTTATTCGTACTCTAATATACCTTATAGCGCGCCGGTCCTGCTACTAGTTTATATATAAAGGAAACTATACCCCCTAAACAGGGAGCTAGGTAAAAACCCCTATCTACGCTTCTACCTTAGCGCTTTGAATCTATTATACTATATATAAAAGATAGCCTCTATCTCCCTTAGTAGCTTGGTTTAGCACTCCCTATACCCTTTCCGCTACTCTTAGCTACGTTTATAGCC
The DNA here is from genome assembly GCA_033297235.1 of Trichocladium antarcticum. Lineage (NCBI taxonomy): Eukaryota > Fungi > Ascomycota > Sordariomycetes > Sordariales > Chaetomiaceae > Trichocladium > Trichocladium antarcticum. Next base: position 296,417 of record MU853431.1, on the reverse strand, counting down.
TTTATAGCTTCTAGTTATAGTCTATAAGTAACGCTATACTCTATTAGACGCCCTGAATCTATTAACTAGCTAATAACTACCTTTACTAAGCTCTTATATAGCTATATAGCTTGCTATAAGACAAGCTATAGATCCTATTATAACTATATTTGTAATTCTTCCTAGGTTCTATACTTTAGTAGATCTTTATACTATATTACTAGGTACTTAATCGTTTCTTTACCCTTACTATACTTATAGTATAGCGTAGTAATCTCTAGGACGTTTACTCTATTTAGGTACTCCTAGAGGCTAATGTCCCTACTATACGCCTAGGCGAGCAAGGAGCTCTAAGCCTTACTTAGACCCTTATATCTCTTAAGGGCAAGGTCCATAAATAGTTATATCAGGGGGTCCTTGTCTGCCGAGCGGTGTGTAGGTCTTCTTGCTCTCGTTATAAGCGCGGCGCGCCCCTCCTAGGCCGCTATCTCGCGCTCCTACTAGGCGAGTTCCACTACTCTATCCGTATCGAGGGTCTTGTTCTTTAGCTTCCCTATCTTCTACTTTTACTTAGCTTACTTATTCGCTATAGCTGCTACCTTCTCGACTACTATTAGCCCCTATAGGCCTAGCCTCGGTATAGCAAGCTATATAGCTATATAAGAGCTTAGTAAAGGTAGTTATTAGCTAGTTAATAGATTCGAGGCGCCTAATAGAGTATAGCGTTACTTATAGGCTATAACTAGAAGCTACAAAAGCTATAAAAGCAGCCGAGAGTAGCAGAGAGAGTATAGGAAGTGCCGAACTAAGCTACTAAGGGAGATAGAGGCTATCTTTTATATATAGTATAATAGATTCAAAGCGCTAAGGTAAAAGCGTAGACAGGGGGTTTCACCCGGCCCCTTGTTTAGGGGGTACGGTTTCCTTTATATATAAACTAGTAGCAGGACCGGCGCGCTATAAGGCATATTAGAGTACGAATAAATAATATATAGCTATATAAGAGCTTAGTAAATGTAATTATTAGCTAGTTAATAGATTCGACGCGCCTAATAGAGTATAGCGTTGCTTATAGACTGTAACTAGAAGCTATAACGGCTGTAAAAGCGGCCGAGCGTAGTAGAGGGGGTGCAGGAGGCGCCGAACCGAGCCACTAAGAGAGATAGAGGCTATCTTTTACACATAGTATAATGGATTCAAAGCGCGGAAGCAGAAGCGTAGACAGGGGTTTTCACCCGGCCCTAGCGAGGTATAGTTTCCTTTATATATAAACTAGTAGCAGGACTAGCGCGCCGTAAGGCATATTAGAGTACGAATAAATACTATATATACCTTAACATTAGGCTAGTACTACCTATAATGTTAATTAGGGCTAGGGGGGATAGGCAGGGAAGAGGAAGTGAAACAAACACTAGATCCAGCTGCTAGATGCTAATTATACAAACCAAATTATGCCTTTTCTCTATGCCTGCCAAGGGCTATGGAGGACTTGGGCGATGGCCACGGGCAAGAACCGAATGCCATGGTCCTGTCATAGTGGTGTTTGCTGATCTCCTAATGGAGGGAACGAACGGAATGAGTCACATATGTTGTCGTTCTTGATGGCTTTGTAAATAAAAAGACAGACCCAGACCACATCGCACGCCCTACAGGACGTCGCCCGCGCTAGAAACAAGTGACGCCCAAACGCCTCATGGAACGAAGGACCTGTTTGCTGCCCCGACCAAGTATGATATTTGTACAACCGAATCCGTAACAAGAAGGTCAAATTATATCGTCACCTCCTCTGACGCGCAATCATGAAGGAACCCCAGAGCCAGGTGCCACATGCACCGTGAACCAGGAAGCAAACCAAGTCAACGCAAGATGATGTGAGAGCGTCCCATCCTGGCTTTCCTCCCATCTGCCACCTAAGAGTTCCCGCAACGAACTGGGGTATCAATCGCCACGAAGACCAATCCAGAACCACCACCCTGCCTATTTCATCAACAACAGCAGTCATCGCGATCCCAACACTGCATGCTAGCTTCAGTACTGAGCACCCATGTGGCCAGGGGCGTGCATCGGCCCGTGCCGCATCTGCACACCATCGGCGACGCGGCCGGCGATCTGGCTCATTGTGGAGAGCGTCTTGAGAGAAGCATCGTGTGGCGCCACACGGCTGATGTCAAGAAAGAGCTGCTCGATCCGTGTCTTCATCAAAGTCATGATCTTGGGCGTGACCTCCCGAACTTGGTCATCCTGCAGCAAGAGCCGGTTGGTTAGCGCGTCGTCGCCGGGCGAGGGATCCAGGGACGGAGAACGTACCAAAGTTCCGAGATTCTGGTTGAAAGCATAGATCACAACCTCCAACAGGTTAATCTTCTTCATCAGCTTCTGCGTGCTGCGGGCCAGGTCAACCGAAACCGTGGCGCCGACAGACAGCAGGAGCAGAGGCTGCAACTCGTGAACGAAAATCGGGTTGTAGTTGGAGAGCACCTGCTGGAAAACGTCCTCGGCCTTGTCGCCCGACTGTAGCCAGCGTAGCATTGCCTCGTCGTAGTTTCCAGATCGCATCAGCCCGTCAATCGCCTCGACCAGGTTGTTGAGCTCCAGCTTTTGACGCTCTTCGCGGGTGGCCGGCGCAAAAACCAGCTGCTGCTCCTGGTTGCTGAATTGATGCTGATGTTGGTGCGGATACGGGTGCGGGCCAGGAACTTGGCTCTGGTTCTGGTTCTGAGGCTGGTGCTGGGGAGGGTAACTGACCAGCTCGCGAGAACCGCGGCCAGGCAGGTTGTGGGACCCAGCACTGTCTCGGGCGCGAGAATGGCCGTGCATCTGCTGTTCCTCGGCCGCCGGAGCCCTCTCGCGCGGCTGGTCGTGCATCTGCTGTTTCATGGTAGCTAGATCTTGCTGCATCTGGGCCTGGGACGCTGCGAGTGACGAGATCGCGTTGGAGAGATCCTGCGTCTGTGCCATGAGCCGGTCGAGCTTGGCGTCTCCATCCCGACGGCCTTCCTCAAGCCGCTCGAAGACCTCGCTGATCCGACCATTGACATCATCGAGAATGCGCTGATGCACAATCTGCGCTGTCGTCTTCGCCAGCACAGGAGTGAGCGTGTTGAAAGAATCCGTGATTTGAGCCTCGACGTGGGCGTTGACACTGTGGCTGACCCTGTCTGTAATTGCCTTGATGACGTCCGGCTTCTGCATGGTTTGGTTGACGGCATTGGGCAGGAGCTTCTGAATTTCCTTTTGGATCGCGTTGACCTGGGCATTCGCTTTGGCGCTCATCTGATCGGAGATCGACTTGTCAATCGTGCTGCGAACCGACGGGATAACGGTGTTGTTGATTTGCGCAATGATCAGATTCTTCAACACAGATTCGGTGTTGTCATTGAGCACGTCGGCCACCATTTGCAGCAGAGTCGACTGATTACTCGCAAAGGCCGAGTCGCGGCTGTCCTGGAAGGTTTGCATTTGCTTCACGATTTCGGTAAAGACCGTGTCAAAGCGACCTGACATGTTGGCGACGATGCTCGACTCCATTTTCGTGACCACGGCGTCAAGGTGTTCTTGAGAAACAAGGTTCGGTGCCAACGCGGGGTCAGCAGGAATTTTGTTCGGTGTGGTATCTGGAGTGTCGGTCTGGCGAGATGCCTTGCCAATTTTGTTTTGCCACGGCACGCGACCGGGCTCCGGTGCGCCATTCGAGGCGAGCTGGTCGCGTTCGGTAGAACTCGCAGCAGCAGCGGCCGCAGCAGCAGCGGCAGCGGCAGCGGCAGCGGCACCGCCCTTCTTTCTCCGACCCTTCTGGCCACTCTTTTCCGGAGCGGGAGCAGGGGTTTCGACATCGTCCTTGCGGTCAGACTTGGGTGGCGTCACCGTTTCCAGTCCTTTCTTCTCCTCGCCTTGAGGTGACGGGATCCTCAGCACAGCGTCCTTAGAGCCACGCGTGGCGATCCGGATCTGCGGCGCCGTGTTTGGGTCGGCCGCAACACCAGTCTGCTGCGCTTCCGCCGGTTGGAGCGGAGCCGGTGTCACCAGTTTTGCGATCTTAGCAAGCCCAGTTTCCACAGCATCAGCAGCAGAGATGACCTTGTTATTTCTTGCCCAACCCAGCTCGGACTGCTTGATGAAAAGGCAAGTAACGCCCTTGGAATGCATGGCATAAAGCTCAAAAAGTGTCGGCTCTTCGCCATCGCCAGAAGCCGCCGGGTTCTCAAGAATATTGAGGCTGCGGAGCACTCCCTTGTTCGCGAAAGAGTACTCCCGAATGCCACTAATCACGGCGGTAGACTCTGGTTGCGGAATCGACGAATCCTGGGCGACGAGACGCTGGATGTAATCCACTTGCGAAATGTTCTTGAGATTGTATTTGGGCGCCGAGAGGTGGAGGAAGTAGAGCGAGTTGCGCGTCGGATGCCCGACAATGATCATGTTGGACTGGGCATGGTACATGACGCTGCATACTGCATCAGACTCCTTATTGTGTGGGAAGTTGAACTCCTGCACCGGCTTGCCCAGTGCGAGATCCCAGAGCTGGAGGGTGTGGTTTTGCTTCATGCCCACAATCATGTACCTCAGGGCGGCACGTTTCTGGTACGGCCGGAACTTATCCAGCAGCAACACCGACGTGGGCCACGCCTTTTCACCCTCGGGGGTTGTTGTCAAGGTCATGAGCGGTTCCTTGACCTCGAGGGATGTGTGCGCCGGCAGCGGATTCAAAGGGTCCGAGCCGTCCTTGATGGCTGTCAGGTCGCGGACGTCCCAGAATTTGACGCGCCCGGACTTGTCCAATGAGACAACGAGCGTGTCGTCCTGGCTGAAGGTGAAGTCCTTCCCGGCCTTGCCCGTGTTGATCTTGAGCGAGCATTGCTTGAGGAGCCTCTCGGTGTCAACCACACGGTCGTGTCCGTTCTTGAAGAGGTTGTTCTCAAAGATGAAGGAAGGCCAGATGATGTTGATCGACTTGCCCCTGCCGACTGCGAAGAAGTCCGGATGCATGGCAGAGGGCCGAGCCCGGGTCTTCAGAACGCCACCGGGGGTATCTCCACCCTCCTGGCCTGAGATTGGCGGCAGAGCAAAACCGTATTGTTCGGGGTGGGCATCTTCCAGATGATCACGGTCCCCGTTCTTGAGCTGGACCCAGTATACCGTGCCGCTGACCCCAGTACCAATGATGGCTTCCTTGGGATGCTGATGGGCTGCGGCAGCCGAGACGGCAACATTGAAAATGCGGTCCTTTGTGTCAGTGAAGAGTTTGGCGTCCTTTCCGTCTTCCTGCCTGATGACCCGCAGACCGCCAGCCTTGGACATACCATAGGCCATGTAGGTCTCAGAAGCCGAGACGAGATTCCGGTCGATTTGGTCAAAGTCCTTTTTGAGGCGCGCGATGTCGAGAATGACTTCTTCACGGAATACAGGGCGGGAATCGACTGTCTCCTGGAGGCTGATGGCGATCCAGGGCTGCATGGGGAGGTTGTACACCTTGACAGGGGCCACAGTCTCTTCGATCACAACAATCTCTTCGGCCTCGGCGCTTTCCCAGCTGTCGGCGACGGGCCCATGAGCGGCCTGGGCCGTGTCATCTCCGCCGTCCTTGACCTCCTCTTCTAGGAATGGCGTGCCCTCTTCTTTGGCGAACTCCTTGATAGCCGGGGAGGTGACTTGGGGCGAGTGGACAACTTCCTCGTCCAAACCAGCACTCGTTGTCTTCTCCAAGCCCCGAATTCGCTCGGCCTGCTCTTGCTCCTGTTCGGCGCTCGCTAGAGCTTCTCGGGCCTCCCTGTCGACACGGCCTGCAAGTCCGTTGACGGCTTCGGCAACGCTCTCTTTCTTCTCCTCAACAGGCGCACGAGCACCGGCGGCGGCTGCGTAGGGCGAGCGGGCGCCAGCATTGGGCAGAGGCGAGATGCTGCCGCGCGCAGGCGCGGCAAGGTTGCTCTGGGAGACAGGGGAAACGGCGTGCTCCAGCTTGCGCCTCGTATGCTCAGGGCTGTCGGCGGCACCACGATCGCTAAGCGGACGTTTCTGTTCATGGGTAGGCTGAGCGGACTCGGGCATCTCGAGGAAGCTAGATGCTCCGGGAGTGGTGGAAGATTTGGGGGTCCTATGAACAGGCGACGAGCCAGAGAGATGGTCGAACGCGTCCGCGTAGCTGGCGCCCGGTTTCGAGCCCAAGTGCGAATGTTGGGAATGCGGCGTGGAGCCGAACTCGGACCGAGACGCCAAGGTACCCACCAGGGTAGGCTCTGCAGATCGACCGCCGTGTGAGCTCACGGTATCCTTTGTGTCGTCCACAGCAGGTGGCGTGGTAAGCATGTTCGACTCGGCAAGATCAGTCGCATCGTGTTGGCTGGGCTTTGGCCGATTGAGGAGGTTCAGCAGGTATTGTTGCGTGCCCGAAGGCGGGGAGGCTGGATTCCACGTCGACGAAGAGCTCGGCTCGGGCTTGGCTGGTTCGGGCTGCAGCGTGCCTTTCATAAGGGCGGCGAGAAGGCCGGTGGGATCGGCAGCTGCAGGCGCGGGCGCATGGATGACGGGGGCCGCGATGGGAGCTGGCGCAAAGTTCATCGGGGGCTCTCGAGCCGACGACTGGTGGTGATGCTGATGGCCGTTCTGTCCGCTGAATTTCAACAGGTTCAGCAAATGGGCGGTACGGTCGTCTCCTCCCCCCTGGCCGCCGCCACGGGTGGCGCCCATCGAATTCATCAAGCCGGGAGGAAACTGGGCATGGGAGAAGCCGACTGGCGGTGTGGGAGCTTCGGGGAGGAAGGCGGGCGAATCCATGGCATTCTGGGCATGGTTCGAGAGATTGGGAGAGTCGGTATTCGAATGCTGGCCGTAAAAGGGCTGGCCGTTGGGGTTGTAGCCGAACTGGCCGAGCAAGTCGGGACCGGAGCTTGCACCAGGGCCGGGACTGGGCGACGACTGGCGGCGGAGCTGGGCGAGCAGCGACTCGAAGTTTGGATTAGCCTCTGCATCGCCTGGGCCGTTGCCGTAGTTGGACATGGTGACGTCTGTGCCCTCGCGAGCGCGCGCAACAAGTCGCAGTAAAGCCGTGCGTGCAGACTGCGTCCGGGAGAGCAGTGGCGGCGCTGGTGCTGCGAGCGACTTATGTGTCGATGACGGGTGATTGACGGAAAGAGGCAAAGGCGGAAAAGGGAGGAGCCAGCGCAATGATCACGGAAAACTATGGAGATGCGGAAATTTGAGCTTTCAGGGCAGAAAATATCCACCACAGCAGTTCCACCGGAGATGGTGCACGGGAGAAAAGTCCGGCGATGCGACACGGTGCTGCGCTGTGCTGCAGAAAAGGCGGTGGTTGATGCCAGGAAGGCGTTTGCCCGACCGCTGAATGAAGAATGGATGATGGATGGCCCGACCATTCAGAAAATTACATATATTGCAGCCGGGGCCTGGGGAACGGTTGAGGCGGCAGGGCGGCCGGGAGCATTGGGTGATCCGTGCCACTGTTAGCGCCCTACACGTGTCGATGTGCTGCGCGTGGCAGGTCGCGGGGCAGTTCAGAACCGATCCAATTACAGTCTTTTCTCCGGCAAACCAAGGCTAACTATTAGCCACCAAGAAACGAGCGTTGTCTGGATGCTAGCAATCATTGTAATATATGCGCCAGCCGAGCTAGCGCGAACTGCCGTTGGTGCGTGGTCAAAGTCGTTCTGATGGACAGTAGGGACAGGACCGACCTCGACTCCCGCTCGCTTGGCGCAGGTTTCTGCCATTGTGATCGATTGCGATTGATGCCAGGCTATACATTCGACACTGGAGATTGGACTTTGGATATTTCAGGACCCTAGAATCATCACAGATGAGACGCTCAGGCCAACTTGGTGATGTATTGCTCATGACAAGTGCTTATATGGCCGGGACTGCCGTGTTTGTCCTGAGGAGCGCAGCCCTGGGGTGGGGAGGCACCTGGTACAGGACATCCTTGTTGGCTTCTGGCCGCGAATGACTGCCGTATGCCAGTTGATAAGCTTAGGTAAGCAGCTCCCGATCTCCAAAGCAGAACTTAGGTCCATCACAAAGACAACACGAATACCGAAATCCGAATCAACTCGAATCTCCGCCCTGCCTCAATGCGATGCGATTTATCTAACTATCGCACAACCATTTCCAACGCTCATACGGCCGAACGTATTCTCGATTCCTGCCGGATTCCCGAGGGACCTGCCTTGACAGAAAGAAGACTTCCCGTTAGTTTGCGCGACCAGAACATCCCCCGTCGGTCTGTCCGTTAAGCGGTTCGGCGGTTCGACGGCGGTTGCCACATGGGTTGTGCATGCCGACGCTCGCGCGCCTCGCCTTCTCTTGGAGAGCAGAAACTTTATTTCGCCTGACGGGGCCGTTGTTGGGCCAGAGTTGACAACAACACCAGCGGTTCACCATGTTTTGTCTTCGAAGGTGGGTGGCAATCCTTTCCCTGGATAGGTGATGTGCGGGCGGCGGGTGCTAATTTATCTTGTGACTGGTCCAGTTGGCTTCCTCTCCTCTTCATCCCGACAAATGCGTCGCCGGCCTTCATCTTCCTCTTCTTCGCCTGCACCTACTTCTTGAACCGACCCTGCTTCTACTGCTCTTTCCTCCTCGTCATACTTTTTCTTACATCGTGTAACTGGTCCGATCGCTGCTTCTTTGACATTGGAAGCAACTGGTTCCAGTCCCGGCCTGCAGGGAGCTACATCTACCTACCCATCCCGGGATGGGGGCGTGACGAGGTCACCAATCTCACGGCGGCCGAGGACCTCAACGCCACAGCATCGGCTGTCGTTACCGAGATGCTGAACACAACTGCCGGGGCGTTGGCTACCGCAGCCACGCAGCAGATCGGCCGCGCCAGGGTTGAGTGGACAGGACTCGGGTTGGAATGGTTGCGGAGTCTTCTTGGCCGGAGGGAATGGCGGATCGACTGCTTAGATCTTTCCATCCGGTTATAGTCTACAGGACCGCCGGGACCTCTCGGCAGGATGTTGGGGCCTGACTCTCCGATCGTCAGACAAGCCGTTTGGTAGTTCAATCTGGCCCAAGGTTTAGATTTGGCGCCGGGCCAACCCAAGTATCACGTCGTGGTTTGGACTGCGGACAGGAATATGGACAAGCATTCATGTATACACCTGCGGCAGGGGGATGGGTCTCACTGTACATCAGTACTTGGAGAAACAACCTCGGGAACATTGCGGAAGGTATGGGTCCCAGTATCTCGTCCCGCCCTGATTTTCACGGCAGGGCTGCTCCGGGCCTCCGGCGTCGTCCCTAGTTTGTCTGTCGACTTGGCTGCTTGTGGGGGACAACGAATCAGCGCGCCCAACAAGCCAATCAAGCCAAATCTGATTTCGTATCTGGGTTGATTTACGTCAGAAAAATAGCATTTGGCTCGATCTGTATCTGATT
>MU853431.1:270276-286640 GCA_033297235.1 Trichocladium antarcticum | reverse complement strand
CATTGTGGTTTGGCTTGCAATACCTTCGATTTGGGTTGCTTGCCGGCATGTTGATTTAGCTTGATTTGAAACTATTTGACTTGTTGGGCGCGCTGCAACGAATGGCGTGGCGTGGTGGGGCTTCTGAAACCAATCAGGACACGAGAGCCAATAAGATTGGGCCGTATGCAACCACCAGACAGCCCTGTTCGGGTCTAGAACATCTTATGCTTCCATGATCAAGGAAGGACCCTATTTTGCCTGGTCTGGACCAACCAGACAAGTAAGTATATATGTAGCTGCTACCTGGTTTTAACTTATTCCCGCAGGTTTTTCCATGTAATCACCGTACAGGGTCGGTAACATGATGTGCTTACAGGTCACGTGTATGAGCGAACCTCCGATGACGACAGCGCCAAGTTTGGGGAGCCTGTGTGACGCAATGACTGCTTGTGCCCCACTCTACCCGTTCTTCAGTCACTACCTGTTCTTACGGATAGACTCACCGCCATCAACGAATAATCAGCTACAACCTGCCGCCATCTCCCGTTTTCCGCATCGGGTAGGTAGGCTGACGCTGTCCATATGTAAGCGCAAATTTAACAGACAGCAGCATTGCATTTTGCATTTGAGGAGCGCGGCACATCCTGCAGATCCGGGCAGGACCAAAGTTTTCAGGTTCAATAGCGGCGCTATTAGTGTCCCCGCCAGTGAGGTCACTGCGGGTCTTTTTGCAATGTAGATCAATTCCCGCCCTGGCGCGAAATCATTCCCCTCCCTGAGGTGCGCATCCCGACATCAACCACGCGCATCCCGTCCCCTGTTTTGGCCATGCACAGTCGGCTGCGTTGTGCCGTGATTCCCGCTCGAGAATACAAGTTGCGGCCAATGCTCTGTCTGCCAACAGTGTACGTGCCTGCTCCGTACCGTGATACAAAGTACTACGGCTTGTCTTTCCCAAATGCCCAAATGTCGATCGTCCCGTGTTCCCTTGGCCCTGATCATCCTCACGTGCAGTGAGTGGGCGACGTTCATCAGTCCCGACTCTTGAACTGGACTGACGCGCCTGGCGCACCGGGCGGCAACGGCCGCTGAGCAGGACGCACGAGCTCAGGTTCCAGGGGTCAGCTGCCCTGCCTGGAGATTACGACCGGCCCCGCGGCGCGGCTGGAAAGCGGGCGAAGTTGCAACGACATCAGGGGGCCACTTCTTCGTCTACTCCACTTGACTGCCCAGGACGCCCCACAGGAGCCGACTCTGCATCGTTTCAAGAGTCCCAAAGGACCCCGAGTCTCGAAACTGCCGGAAGCCTTGTTTGTTTGTGGCCACTGCTTCGACCAGCAGCTTTATCATCTACAAGCAAAACTTGAATCTGCTTGCACGTTACAAATTCATCCCAACAAAGCTGCCGAGCACACCTTGGGTTTTCTCCGACAAGCCCTAGTCGCAGTTCCTCGACCCCACACCACGCAACGCACCTATCCTCTCCAGCATCGCCGACCGCCGACCCAACATGCCGGTTTCATGACGGGTTGGGGCTAAAATCAAGAACCCCTCTGCCATCTCACACAGCGAGCAGCGAGGAGCGCAGTGCGTGGGTGCTCGGCGTGATTGGAACCCCCGTCTAGTCCAGTTGCCATCATGACACCCTCGGAGCACAGGGTCAACGACCGAACTACATATTACACGATGAAAACACCACCGGGTCTAGTCCCCGCTGCCGGCGCACAAGGTCTCGGTCGCGCGCGTTCCAATTCCCAGTCATACGTCTCGTGCAAACCAACCACCTCTCCAATGCCCTCGCCGCGAGTACCTCACCCATCCAGGCTCTCCCCCGGAGGTGCCCGGCCCGGTGGCCCAGATCCCCGAGCCACAAGCCCCAATTATTTCGGTCTCGCCGTCGATCCCATCGCAGACCCGCGAGACTCGGCCAAGCTGCCGCTGGAGAACTGGAGTTCGCCGTCTTCGTCAGTCAAGTCGTTCGCCGCAGCGCTTCCAAAGCAAATGCCCCTCGATGCGAATCCCGACTTCGAAGCCTTCCGCCGACAGATCGACGCAAACCGAGCGAGAGCCGCCTTTAGTCTGTCGGCTTCCCACTTTACCATCCAAGCCGGAGGCCCTCTCACCCCGCCCGCGCCAACACCCTCCACGCTGCACCGGCCGCGGCCCCCGAGATGGCACACCCAGGGCCATGACGGGTCGGATTTCCCGTGGCCCCGGCCGCAGCGTCTTGGCGCCGCGTCTTCTGGGGTCGTGGATGTGCCTGCCGGCAAGGCCGACCGGGACGTTGACAGCTTACAGGAAGACTCTGCCTATGTATCGGGGGATTCCAAGCACAGTTCGTCCGTGTCACTCAACCCACGCTTCTTCGCGAACACCGGTACGATGGGCAAACATGAGACCCCCTCCTCGTCCATACAGTCCTCGTTCCCTGGCCTCGGGCAGGGAGGCTTTAACCTAGCTATGCCTAAAATCAATACCCGACCCTCACCACAGCCACCAGCTCGAGGCAAAGCAGACTCGCCGTTCACCAACCCACGCCAACAACCCGTCGCCCGCGAAATGCCGGGCGCTGGCGGGCCGACCATGATGTCTCCTGCCGAGCTCAAAGACCTGTTGGAGAAAGATCAGGGCGCAACCGTCCTGCTCTTGGACCTCCGAGTCTCGCCACAATTCGCCCAGTCGAGGGTAAAGGGGGCCATGAATCTGTGTATCCCAACGACACTATTGAAGCGGGCGACTTTCAATCTGCAAAAGCTCCAGCAGACCTTCCAGGCCGACGGGGACCAGGACAAGTTTGCAAACTGGCGCGACGCGAGCCATCTTGTCGTCTATGACGCTTCGTCCCTCGACACGCGCGACGCCGTATCAGGCCTGAACATGATCAAGAAATTCACCAACGAGGGCTACTCGGGTCCCACCAGTATATTGCGTGGGGGCTTCAACGCCGTTTCGGCAGCATACCCGGGCCTCATCGATCGCTCCTCTGGCTGGCCGTCGCCGGACCCGTCCCTTGGAACTAGTTCCGTCTCAGGTGGCAAGCGGACAAACTTGCCGGCCGTGATTGGCGGTGTTCTTTTGCCCAACGCGAGCAACATTGCCAACCCCTTCTTCAACAACATCCGTCAAAACCAGGATCTGGTCGATGGCGTCGGGCAAATGGAGATCGGGATGCCCTCCGGCCTCGCCCAAGACAGCCTGCCTCGTTGGCTTCGGGATGCGACCGAAGCCGGTGACCATGGCAAGAGAGTGTCGGACAAGTTCCTGCGCATCGAACTATTGGAGCAGGCACGCATGCGAGATGCCTATTCGAGTTTCAAATCGGCAACTACCGTGCAGGAGGAGGCGGCAAGAGTGCGACTGTCGGGCATCGAAAAGGGCGGGAAGAACCGTTACAAGGACATTTTGCCTTTTGAACACGCACGGGTGAGGCTTCAGGGGCGCCCGGAAGGTGGGTGTGACTACGTGAACGCAAGCCACATCCAAGCCAAGCGAAGCTACAAGCGGTACATTGCCAGCCAGGGCCCCTTGCCGGCTACATTTGAGGTACGAAGGCCCGGCCGCTGCGTGCGCCACTGACCGAGTGCTGACCAAGGATGCAGGATTTCTGGTCTGTAGTCTGGGACCAGGACGTCCGGGTTATTGTCATGTTGACGGCCGAGTCTGAAGGGGGCCAGCTAAAATGCCACCCGTACTGGAAAGGCAATGATTTCGGTCCCATAAAGCTCCGGGTGTTGTCCGAGAAGAAGATTTCTCTGGATATCGACGGACGGCGGGCGCCGTCCGGTGCTGCTGGTACTACTACCAGTACAGCAGCAAACGACGACTGCTCAGCATCAGATGCATGCCCGACAGAGGGGGCTCGCCGCCGTGCAACCACTGCCGTTGATCCGGTCGCACAAACATCGAACCCATTTAATTTCAACCCACAGCCATCGGGCGCGGCCGAGACACCCCATGTGGTCATCCGAAAGTTCGCCCTTAGCCACGCGGCACATCCCTTTTTGCCCATCCGCGAGATCACGCAGCTTCACTACCCGTCTTGGCCCGACTTTGGTGCCCCTGCGCAGCCCAGCCATCTCCTCGCCCTGGTTGAACTTGCCAACGTCATGCAGCGCGCCACAGCCCCGGCCGGTGGCCCGAGGACTCTCGATGACAGGCCCGAGTCGAACGAGCATGCCAGACCGATGCTGGTGCACTGCTCCGCAGGCTGTGGCCGGACAGGCGCATTCTGCACCGTCGACAGCGTCATGGACATGCTCAAGCGCCAAAGATTGCACACGATGGCACAGGCCACCAGCCGACAGGGAGATGGTTCGAATGGGGCTCAGGGGCCGGCGTTGCGTCGCGATTCGGAGGGGGATGTCGAGATGGACGGGTGCAAGGCGGAGCACAGCCACAGCGCCAACAGCTCCGGAAACAACCCCGGCATCGACACAAGCTGGTTGGCCGACGACAGCATCGATCTGATTTCGCACACGGTGGAGGATTTCCGCGGCCAGAGACTGAGCATGGTGCAGAGCCTGCGGCAGTTTGTGCTCTGTTATGAGACGATCCTCGAGTGGATCTTGCGAGTTCAACAGCACGACAGCGCAGCACCCGGCACACGGGGGAGGGGGAGGAGCGGCAGTTTGACCTTTTGAGGAAGCTGCCGCGGGAAGAGAGGCTGTTCGATGGTCGGTCAGCCATGTCATAATGTATATTTCGGGTACGGGTTGGTGGAGCAACGGCACGGGGTACATGGAAACGGACTCTGGTGGCATAACTAGGCAATAGATGTTGAGGCGAACGGCCCCGGGGTTTGCATTGGGGCCGGTCGGCACTCTTTACTCCTCTTCTTAATGAGGAACTTATTATTGAATCGGCCTCCAATACTGTATAATATGCATGGGCCTGGGACAAGGAGCCTGAGTAGGCGGCAGTGGCCCGATAGAGACACGGTCAGCCAGAAAAGCCCCGGGGCTGGCCATGGCGTCGCAGCAATGATCGTCATGTTGGCTCCAGGTATTCGGCTGGTCATTCTTGCATCGTTTATCAGGTGCCCATGCCCTCCCATAGTGTACAATACATGCCTGCCATTGGTACAGGGACCATGCGCTCCGTTAGGAAACCCCCTGTCCGGCAGCTTCCGCAATGCTGTTGTTCCATCCAGCAAATGACCGGGCAGGCGGCTTCCGTGGCCGACAAAACACCGTCGTGCAGTTTGTGCGACGGTTGGGCCGCTGGCACACCTCCTCCGCCCACACTAGCGCCAGAGCTTGGCCAGTGACACCTCCTTGTCATCGTGCTTGTTCAGAATCTTGGCCGTCGCAAGCTCGAAATCCTCCTGGGTGACATGCACACGCCTCTCTCGCAAGGCGTACATGCCGGCCTCGGTACACACGCCCTTGAGCTCGGCACCGGAGCAGCCGTTCATCTTCTCGGCGATCTTGTTCAAGTTGATGCCGCGCGTCAGGTTCATCTTGCGGCTGTGGATGCGCAGGATGTCGGCACGAGCCTCGACACTCGGTGGCGGGAACTCGATTTTCCGGTCGATGCGGCCGGGCCGCAGGAGAGCTGGATCCAGAATGTCCAGCCTGTTTGTTGCCATGATGACCTTGATGTTCTTGGTCGGCTCAAAGCCGTCGAGCTGATTGAGCAGCTCCAACATGGTGCGCTGTACCTCGGAATCGCCGCCCGACGACCCTTCGACACGGGAGGAGCCGATGGAATCGATCTCGTCCATGAATATGATGCTTGGCGCGTGCTCCCGCGCCATGACAAACAGCTCACGCACCATGCGGCTTCCCTCACCAATGTACTTTTGAACCAGCTCGGAACCCGAGACGCGGATAAACTTGCAGTCGGTGTGATGAGCCACCGCTCGGGCCAACAATGTCTTGCCGGTGCCGGGCGGACCGTAGAGCAGCACGCCCTTGGGCTGCGCGATGCCGAGTGACTCGAACAGTTCGGGATGTTTCAGGCCCAGCTCGATGACCTCCTTGATTTCCTTGATCTGTTGGTCCAGGCCGCCGATCATGTCGTATGTGCTGTCGGGTACCTTCTCGACCATCATGAGCGAGACGAGCGGGTCAACTGACGAGGGCAGCATCTTTTCGAGTTTGTACGAGTCCGACAGTAGTGTGACGCGCTTGCCGACTGTGAGTTTGGAGACGTCGACGGAATCTGCGATGTCGACAACTGCGGGCAGAAGGGTGTCAGCACCAGGGGACACCACAGCAACGCGTCCAAAGGCGCCGCGGGTGGAGGAATGTCAAACATACCGTATTTCCCCTCGGGGTGCACCTTGACAAGAACCTTCTTGGTGCCCATCACCTTGACCACTTCGCCAACATAGGAGCCTGGCTGCTGCAACAGGCCCAGCTCTTCTCTGAGCAGGCGTACCCGCGAGTTGTAGTCATTGCGCTGAGCCTCGAGACGGCGGAGAACAGCCTGGCCCTTCAAGATCTCGAGCTGCATCGCCTCGATCTTGTTGTGGTAGTAGTTGTCGAGCGCCATGGTGCTGGCGTCGCTCGCGATGCTCGGCGGGCGGTTGGCGGAGGCGCTTGGGGTAATCTTGCTATCTGGGAGGTAAAATCGAAAATGTGAACGAGTCGCTAATTCGCAGGATTGTGGTTGCTGTGTGCGAGGAAACGCAATCGATGGCGGGTCTTGCCGCTTGCTGGAATTTGATGCTAGCTTAGGTTGTTGCGCCGGATGGAGGTGCATGTCCTCTAAGGCAGCTCAGGTCCACGCAATGCCATCGCCGCCAGTGCTCTTGGCAGTTGCTGGTGGACGGCCAGCACGTGACCAGGCGAGTTGCAAAGCCGCTGCGGGGGGCCAAGCATCCGTGCGTTTTATGCAGGTAGCGAAGACTTGCTCGCAATTGAGGGAATGATGTCACCGCTAGAGCTCGGCACTGTAGCCTGGGGGGATTTGGATCAGCTGCTAGAGACATTGCAATGCGCAGGTCACTTGCACATTGTCTGCTTCACCCGTCTATAGACTATTAACTCTACGTAACTTTGGTACTGTGGTGTATATATTTCTACACATGAGAGCGAAACACAACTCCTCCCTGTGTTGATCACTATCTTTAAAACGCCGGTGGATTTACTGGCTTGGGTGATCAGCAGCAGCCTGGAGGGATGCCACCGACGGCGTGAGGTTGGCGCCGAGGCGGCGCCTCTGATCCAACATGGATGCATTGCAACTGTTGGTCGCATTCGGCCGCAGCCCCACTGCAGCTGGTGCTCCCAATGGTGGATAAGTTTGTGTCATTTGTCTCGCCTGCCCAAGATAGCACTCGCTGTTTCACGACCCCACCTACCTCGACTGGCTGCTTCAACTGGCCTGAGGATATTCTGTTGCAGGAGCTTTTGTATGGTTTATTGCAGCGTGCGCAGCTGGCGTTGCACGCTCCTTCTACCGTTACAAGTGAAATAAAGGCTAGGTCCTTTCTATTCCTCGCTTTCCCTCGTATCGACCTCTCGACCTCACAATCTCAGTCCCCCATTGGGTCTGTTTTCGGCTCGCGTCGCTCCTCCTACACCCACCTTATCTGGGTGGAGCATCGAGCTTCAGACGGTGAATCTCAGCTGAGCTGCTAACGGCAAGCGGCAACCACAATTCCCGTCCTTCTCTAGAATTTCGACAACGAGTTCCGTCGGCCATGAACCAACTTTACACGCGATTTTGTGCAACTGCCATGCCAACGCAGACGACTCGCAACACCTAGTCCAACACGGCGCTGTGTTGACTGGTCCTCTTCCATCACTTTCTTGACATGGATTCTTCGTCGCCGCGTGGCGGCGACTCGCCCACCGATCCCTCACCCGTCAACGCGCGTCGTCCCTCGCGAAGTAATCCCGTTGCCCGGCACGATGATCGCCTCGTTGGCAGCCTCCAATCAACGGATACAGTGCGGAGGCGGCCAGAGGGTGGGTATCCCATAGCTACTCCCTACAAACTACTCCGCAGCGCCTTCTTGGCATTGGGGCAGCCCTCTGATGTTGTTCCGGAACGTCCCCGCTAAAGCTCGATGCTAACGCGACTTCGTTACTTGTAGGTCTCGTGCAGAACCCGATCTTGGGTGCTGCGTCCCGCCCGGACGGAGCCCAGTCCTCCACCCCCGAACTTCTCATGCCACGAGCCAGCCAGGCAACGACACGGTCACCGCTGCTGGGGCTGGGGCCTGATCGCGGCCGCGGCCGCCCTCGAAAACCCCCCATGGCGCGTCGCACATCCTCCAACGCGCAGGGGCCTTATCGAGGCGGGGTGTTCTCAGTTGACGATGGCATTGCCGAGGTCGAGGCTGATGCTGCGAAACGGCACCAAAGCTACACGGCCTCCCTTCGACGCCGCCCAGTTGGCGCCCCGGCCGCATCCTCGAAAATCCACTTACCCCTCGACGAGGATGCTGCCGGCGACGAACCTGAAGAGCAGACGGAGCAGGCCGACGTCAACCCGGTGGTCGAGGCCGGCACAAGCACAGAAGAAGATGTCCATCCGGACGACCCGGCGGCCGTGGACGCGCAGGTGGATGTGGACGATGATGTGGACGATGAGGTGGACGACCAGGGGGATATCAGCGATGCCGAGAGCTTTACCCTGAAAGATCGCCAGCAGGCCATCAACGAGACACATCCCTTCGGCATCAGGCTGTGGAAGCCAGCGCTCTACAAGAAGAGCCGGTCGGTGCAAAAGACCGCAGAGGGCGATATCCACTCGTCGCCTGGCGGCCATGTCAGCAGCTGGTTGCTGTTCTTCAACCTCCTCTGGACCCTTGCCTTTGGCTGGTGGATGGCCCTGATCGCCTTTGTTGGCGCCATCGCCTGCTTCGTCTTTGCCGCGGCCCCCAGTGGTCGAGAGTATGGCCGGGTCTTGTGGGGGCTGGCAGCCTATCTCTTCTATCCCTTTGGCAAAGTTGTCCGACTGGAGCAGCAGGAAGCCTACCTGGACGAGGACCAGGGCGAGGGCCGGAGCATAAGCGAGTACGAACAGTGGCAGAGCGGCGACCTGGAATATGGGAGGCTGTTCTTTGGGCCAGACCGGAACCGCTCCATCATCGGGCGGTCCCGGAGAAGTCTCGATTCCGAAGTCGACGAGACCGAGAGCCTTCTCGGCAGAGGACGTGGGCGGGCCGTCGACGACCGCCTCCCGCGGTTGAAGCAGAGGCTGTTTGGGCGCGGACAGTGGAATATCGGCCGAGTCATCTTCTTTGTCTTTTTCTATTTTCTGATCATGCCCGCCCTGTTCCTTGTGTCGGCCATTTGCTGGCTTTTGGTATTTTGGATTCCCATGGGCAAAGTCACAATTCTCCTGCTTGACCACCTCCGCCGCCATCCGCTCGCCTTGTCCTTCGAGTCCGCCATCTCCCGTGCCCGGGCGCCCGCAGGACCGCAATCTTCCATCTTGGTCTGCACCTATCGAGCTGTCGGCCTCAAGTACTGGAAGTACACCATCGACGGAACCAACGTCTTCTTCATCAACCTCATGGCCATTGTCGTCTTTGTCATCCTTGACTGGCTTGTCCTGGATGGCATTTTACACCTGGAAATCTTCCTCACATCGCCCGCCTTCCTGTTCATCGGAGGTCTCATGTCCATCATCCCGCTCGCCTACTTTATCGGCCAGGCCGTGGCCTCCATCTCGGCTCAGTCCTCCATGGGCCTCGGCGCTGCCATCAATGCCTTCTTCTCCACCCTCGTCGAAGTCTTCCTCTACTGCGTTGCGCTGCGGCAGGGCAAGGCACGGCTTGTTGAAGGCAGCATCGTCGGAAGCATCTTTGCCGGCGTCCTCTTCCTTCCGGGCTTGTCCATGTGCTTTGGGGCCATCAAGCGCAAGACGCAGCGCTTCAACTCCCGATCGGCCGGCGTGACCTCGACCATGCTGCTGTTTGCCGTCATTGCCGCGTTTGGACCGACCCTCTTCTACCAGATATACGGAACCCACGAGCTGACGTGCCAGGACTGCATCAATTTCGACGCCCCCGACCATGGAGGGGGAACCCTCCGTGACTGTCGCCGCTGCTATTTCTCACAGACCCCCGCCATGAATGATCGGTTTTACCTCGAGGCAGTGCGGCCTTACTGCTATCTTGCCGCGAGCACGCTGTTCCTGTCCTACATCATTGGCCTGTGGTTTACGCTCCGCACACATGCCGCCGTCATCTGGAACACCGAGGCCGAGGAGAAGAAGCACGATGACCACATTACCGCTCACAGTACCCCCAGGCCGCTGACCAATCCATCTGTCGGTGACTCCAGCGGCGCCGACATTCGCGATTCGCACCTATACAAGCGCATCCTAGGCCAGTCTCTCCGACAAGTCGGCCAGAACCCCCGGCCGGACGAGCAGACGCGGCAGAACTCACCCTTTCCAATCAGTGGAGCCAATGGCATCCCCCATGTCGTCCCACCCAAGGCCGCAAGCTACGGCACCACCGAAACCTCTTGCCGCTCTATCAATATCCCTGGATTCAACCATGCCGAGAATACAAACCTTGTCCACCAAGTCGCCGAGATTGCTGCGACGGCTGCGACTGTTGCAGCAAGGAATGTCCAGGGTTCTAGACGGGCCCACGCAGGCTCAGCGTCGACGGTAGCACAACCCGCCCTCTCGGGAAGCTGTGCTGGACCGGTACGAAGCGCCGGGCTCCCGGATCCGGAGGAGGACGCGGGCCAACCTACTCCCCTTGGAGACGGCCAGGGCGGGCACGATGCGCCAAATTGGAGCCGGCTGAAGAGCTCAATCGTATTGATGGGCGCTACCGTACTCTATGCCATTATCGCCGAGATTCTGGTCGACACGGTGGATGTGGTGCTCGAGAGTTTTGATATTGACGAGAAGTTCCTCGGAATCACGCTGTTTGCGCTTGTGCCGAACACGACGGAATTTTTGAACGCCATCTCGTTTGCCATGAACGGTAATATTGCGCTCTCAATGGAGATTGGCTCGGCCTACGCCCTTCAGGTCTGCCTCCTGCAGATACCCGCCTTGGTGCTTTTCTCGGCCGTCAACCCGCTTGGTGTCCCTCCCGAGGATGTGGCACGATACACGTTCAGCCTCCTCTTCCCGCAGTGGGACATGGTGACGGTGATCCTGTGTGTGTTCTTGCTGAGCCACATGTACGGCGAGGGCAAGAGCAACTATTTCAAGGGTAGCATCCTGCTGCTCAGCTACCTGGTCGTCATCACCGGCTTCTACTTTAGCAGCTTTGGAACAAACCTTGACGATTCTGAAAGCGGCCTGAGTCGGTTCGACACGTTGAGTAACGACGGCCAGTGGATGGGTCAGAAATTCAAAACAGTTGGGAGAGGTTCTTCGGGAGCTGCGTTCTGAGGCCTAGCTGATCGGGGTTGACGATCGGTCTTGTTTGGCTCCTGGGGGAGGGGGGGCTTCTATCAAACTTGTTTCCTTGCGGAGCTTGGCCACCGAGTGCATGTCGGTTATCGGTATGCTGTTGGGCATCGGCAGTAATAAGGATGTATATGGGCATTGCATTGTTTAGCTAGTGTTCTCATGGTAGGGAGTGCCACCCAACAGTTGTGACATTTGTCGCGTAGTGAGGATATATGCGGCTACCATGGCGCGAAAACCACACAGGGGCCTTCAGTTCATCTTGAGCCGCTCTATGGGGTCTGATTAATAGCTAGAGATCACGGCCGAAGTAAAAACCATGATGATGAATCTAGTCTCCATTCCCATCAACCCCCTTGTTGTGAAAGGATGATGAAGGTTGCATCATAGTGGTGATTCTCTAAGTGGTGGAGTGGAGGTTGATTGGGCCGACCACCTCAAATTCACTGAGAGCTATTTCCTATTGAGCCAACGCTGTTCTTTAATCACGGGCAGGACCTATAGTTGCCAAGGACTGCTTGAAACCAAGGAGCCCCGCTGCGGAGCAGGCTCGAAAATTGACTGAATCTCGGGGACGAGTCATCATTCTATGATTTCATCGATCTGGCATGCCCCCTTGTCAACTCACACTTGACTCTATTGTGTGTATTATTGATTAGGCCTGCCGCCCTACCCTGTCCATATCAGCCACTCACCAAGGCTAGACAGACACATAGCAACGCAGCATGGACAGCCCATATCGCCCTGAGCTCGAGGCTGCCATCGGTGCGGTCCAGACAGCTGCCCACATCAGCCGGGTGGCTCTCGCAACGGCCCAGAAAGACGCTGCGGCGGGCAGCTTTGACGTTGTCAAGGACGACCTGAGCCCCGTCACGGTTGCCGACTTTGCCATCCAGGCCCTCCTTGCCCGCGTCCTCCACGGTGCTTTTCCCCACGACGGGTTCGTGGGCGAGGAGTCGGCCGACGAACTGAGACAGAGCCCGGCGCTCCTGTCGCGTGTGCTCGCCACCATAGCCGAGTGTGCCGGCGCCTCCCTGTTTCGCGACGCCGACGACCTCTGCGCCGCCATTGACTCGTGCACCACGGCCAGCAACAGTGCGAGGACATGGGTGTTTGACCCCATTGACGGCACAAAGACCTTCATCCGCGGCGAGCAGTATGCCATCAACGTCGCCTTGCTGGAGGATGGCGAGCAGATCTTGAGCGTTGTGGGATGTCCGCTTCTCTCGGCCGATGCGACGGCTCCCATATTCGATGCGTCTGTCGACCCAACTGGGGCCGGGTGCATGCTCTTCGCTGTCCGAGGGCATGGCGCCTACGTCAGGCCGCTGCTTGTCGAAACCGCCGAGGTGCAGCCACGTAGACTCCCGCGGCACGCGGACAACGTCACCTCCCCCGATGGTCTCCGTTCTGTTACTTGCTGGGCCTTGCTCGACTCTGGCGTGGACACGGTGCACAAGGCCGTGGCCGAGCAGCTGGGCGTGCCGTTTCCCGGTTGTGATTTGCTTGGTTGGGTCCCCCGATGGGCTGTCATGGCCCTCGGCCTGGCAAACATGACTGTCTGGGTCTACAAAACGAGAGACCGGCACGCAAAGATATGGGATCACGCCGGCGCCATGCTACTCTTTGAGGAAGTCGGCGGCATCGTCACCGACGTACATGGGAAACCGATCGACTTGGCCTCGGGAAGAAAGCTAGAGGTCAACTTTGGTTTCGTGGCAGCCCCCAAGGCCGTCCACCATCTCGTGCTTCGGACCGTGCTCGACACCCTGAAGGTTCAAGGAAGAGATGAGCTTCTGAGTTAGCCGGCAGTCGGGTTGGTTGCCATATTTCCCACGTTGGGTATCCTCGCAGAGCACACGCATCCAAGTAAGCCACTGAAAGCATCACGACCACCTAGACCAAGGGACCAAAATCCACAGGTAGAATCAAGCACCATGACCAAAACATCAAAAAATACAATATATTACGGGAAGAGTGCAAGCCAGAGAGCACGAGCAGAACAAACATCCATCCAAATGCACCATGTGGGTCAACCAAGACAAAACTTTTGTATTCTTCCATGATTAATCGTGCCTTGCCCCTGAAGCTGGCCTTGTCAAGACAACCGAGACCGGCACACTCGCCCATCTTGTGCGTGAATGACGGTCGGGCTTTGTTGGAGGGGGAGGGTGGGGGCGGAGCGCAGCATTATGGGAGTTCGTTGCCGCAGCGTCTTGTGCTCCTCCCAGCAGGCAGCAAGGACGTGGTGGTGACGCCCGCCGAGAGGTTGTTGTCATAGCCATCTAGGACGTGACGTTCGTAAGACCGTAACATTCATAAAAACGTGGTGGCCAGCAAGTGCCTGGTTCCGCCGCTCACTTGTTCGAGACGGCGGAAACAATCCAGTTGGTCTGTTGCCGTACTCATGCTGCATGTACAGTGCCGAGGGTTGCCAGTCCCTAACCACGCCGTTGGGACAAGCGGTTGTCCATGTAAGGTGTAGAAAGCCTCTGTATACCCAACTTCTTCATCTCCACCCGTTTCTTTGGTGGCATCCGATCGTCATCATTGCTGAGGAGGGCATGGCGTGGGGCTCGTGCGAATTGGCCGGCAGACCCGCTTGATAAACCGTGGTGAACATGACGTGCCGGGTGCTTCCCTGGCTCGAGACGTACACATCTCGAAAGCCTGATCGGAAAAGCAAAGAGAGCCACTGGGGCCGAAAAGAAAAACCGCCGGCCGTCTGATAGCGAAAAATATTACAAGCTTTGTATGTTCAGGGGTGAGAAATGTCGGAGAGTGGTTTCATTGACGTTATCGGTTGCGCTCCGTCACAACTAAACCACGCGCTCCCGGAGAACGGGGTTTGGGCCGTGGCTTGCGTTGGCGTGGAAATATTGCCAGTCGAGCGCCGTGAGGCTGTGGGTTTGACGATGGGGTGAAAGGAGACAATGTGATTGAGAGCACTGAGGCATTTTGCGGTGCCGGGTGTCCCGCGCTACCCCGTTGACACCACCTAGAATGTGTGCTCGAGAGCTGTTTGCGGTCTTGGAACCACGCCGAGTCGTTGGCAAGCCAAAGCGATTCGGATGGAAGACAGGCTCAGACCCAAAGGGGTCGAGGAAGGCCAGGCCATGTTTTTTGCGATTGGAGACATCGGACGGAGAGCAGGAGAAAAGCCAAGCAGCAGGCTTCGAAGGGGGAAACGAATGGAGGCGGCGGCGAGGGGCTGGGGTGGCAAGACGGGGGTTGTTCAAGAAAGTCCGGCGACCTTGGTAGCTGGGACTGCCGGACTTCCTACAGGCATCGTCTTCACCAAGGCTGCCCGCTGCAGCATTAGGAGCGTCGCAGAACCATCCTACTGGAACCTCGACGTCGCCGAGGCTGTTGTTGCGCGCACCCCGTTGTCAGATGAGTCTAGGGGAGTTCATCAGTTTCGTCGTCTTGACATGTACGCGTCGGATCACATACCGCTTCCCCGCTGGGCGTGGCCATTGGTGCGGCTTCGTGTCCCAAAACCCATGGTTTCGCCCCAATCACCTCCGGGTCCATGGGGTTGACGTTCAGGAACAGTGCGCGTGCTGGATCCATTCAAACCAGGGCGCTGGCTACCAATTGCACCCGGGTTCTCGCGTGGCCGAAGCCGGTTGCCATTGAAAGGCTCGCCCAGGGACATGGACCCGAGGTCTGAGATCAGCATGGCCGGATCGTTGTTCGACGCGGTGCCCGGCGTGGTTGGCGTTGTCAAGGAGCTATTTTGGCCGATGCTGGCGCTGTATTCGCCGTACTGCGCAATGTTGTTGGCGTGGGAGGTGTTACCCTGCGGATATCCCGTGGAGGAGAGGGACGGGCTCGGAGTGTACGAGCGCAAATCGGCGAAAGACTTGACACCGCGTAGTGCATTCAAACCCGCATCTGGGCTGTCCGGAAGCTCCAAGGTCGGCCCGTGGCGGCCGTGGCGCCCGAGCGTGCCATATTGGCCAGGCGCGCTGGTTCGTGTCTCGGCGAAGTCGATGGTGGCGGCACGGCTCAGGCCCCGTCGGTGGGCGTCGGCTGAGACGCCCGGCGGCATGTGCATGGGCGTGGTGGGCCCGGTCTCCTTGATGACATGGATTTGCCGATGTTGGCCCTCGCCCACGGACCGATGTTCGAGACCCATGTTGTGGGCTAGGATGTGGACGGTGCGTCGCTGTTGAGGGGTGATGCTGTTGGGGAAAACAATAATCTCGCGGCTCGGATCGCTCCGGAAAAGCGTCAGCTCGGTATAAAAGCTTAGCGTGTCTGGATGGTTGAGATCCACATCCCCTGCGAACGCTGCTGGTTAGCCAAGCGTCTCCATCAGTCAGTGGTTCCAAAGGACTTACGCAAGGGCGAGTTTCGCTGCCTCGGAGTGTGGGAACCAGAAGCAGAGCCTGAAACAGACGCTGCGGCAGCGGCGGCGGAGGCGGCGTTGAGCGAATGCATCGACGCCTGCGAATGCAGGGCCGTTACGGGCTGGTGTTGCTCCTCGAGCTGGCCGCGCTTCTCCCTCTTTTCCCGCTCAATCCTCTCTCTCTCGTGCTCCGGCAGCATCTTCTTGTACTCGACCCTCAGCTTCCGGCCTTGGACCTCGTAGCCGTTGAGTTGCTCGATGACGGTTTGCGTGTCGATGGGGCTTTGGAAATTGGCAAAGGCGAGGCCGCGGAAGATGCCATTGTCGAAATGATAGTTGAAAGCATAGGGTTGCGGAAGGCCCAGTTCCGACATGATGGAAGTGAGCATCTCCTTCCTCACGTTGAACGGTATGTTCTTGATCACAATCGCTGTCGGGATCAAGTCGTTACCGAGCGCCTTGGGCTCGTGCCGGGGATCGTACATGTTGGCCGCGTAGCCGTGGCGTTCGTTTGCGAAGGACCCGTCGCCATTCATAAGGTTCATGGCTGGGTTGAAGTTGTTGACAGCAGAATACTGGGGCGAAGGGGTGGTGAGCGGTTGGCTTCCGAGGCCGGCCTGCTCGGGCATGGTCCACTCCTAGAACAGCAAGAACCGTCAGCAAAGCCCATCATCGGCCCGGGGGACGGGGT
>MU853431.1:256179-267935 GCA_033297235.1 Trichocladium antarcticum | reverse complement strand
TGGCTTACAAGCTGATTGACGACCTTCTCTGCAGGCTGTATCTTAGCGTGGCTCCCTACAACCCAGCGAGTTGGCTTATAAGCTGATTGACGACCCGGAAGCTTAGCAAGGTTAGTGTAGCTCCCTACAACCTAGCGAGTTGGCTTATAAGCTGATTGACAACCTTCTCTGCAGGCTGTATCTTAGCGTGGCTCCCTACAACCTAGCGAGTTGGCTTATAAGCTGATTGACGACCTTCTCTGCAGGCTGCATCTCAGCGTGGCTCCCTATAACCTAGCGAGTTGGCTTACAAGCCGATTGACGACCTTCTGTATACGGGCAGGCGCGCGGGTAGGCGCGCGGGCAGGCGAGCGGGCAGGCGCGTAGGTAGGCGCGCGGGCAGGCGAGCGGGTAGGCGGGCAGGCGCGCGGGCAGGCGAGCAGGCGGTATTATTACTATTAATTACATCGCTCGATAGAGCCGTCACGTAAGGCGGTGAGCGTTTTGAACGCAACACTGTTTTCACAGTTGAAGACGGTTAGCTAATCAAGATGTTTTGTAAGCAAGATTATCTTAGCTAGTAAGATCCAATTGATTCGAAAATGCTCTAGGTAGTATAAGACTATCTTACATACAAAACTCGGTCGGCTAAAAACAATACTAAGATAATCTTTGGCACAAAACGCTGTTGGTATCTGGGGATTGTCGCCAAGACCGTTTTCCCAGAGTGCGGTGGCGCCTTATAGTAACTACGGACGGAATAAGGTCGTTGTCCCTCAACCTTTGAGACGGGCCGCGGACAAGCGAGCTGTACAGTATTGATTTTGCGATCGCTCGTCTGGACTGTTTGTTGGCGGATTGGTATAATATTGTTGCGACAAGGCGTGAGGAGGCAGCCCCCAAGGCGGATTAGACAAGATGCGAGCTTTGAAGGAGTCTGGATGCAAAAGACACAACTAGACAGCCTAGAGGTGGCTGGCTGCTCTGCATGGTTGACAGCTGGGAGCGGCAACAGGGCTGAAGGTTGGACGCCAACGTCAACCGTAACGGCCGGCCGGCTGGCAAACACCGACCGCCAACCGAACTTCCAACTGCAGGTCGTATGTATGTATGTACATACCTACCTACCTAGGCTCTAGCACTTCGCGGAGCATGAAAACAACCTGCACAGCTGGGGTGCTCGGCCGGCCTGCCATGACGTTCCAGGCCGGCATAGGCAGCGGTGACATGCAAGAGCTTGGTGGCAGCTGGCAGCAATGCATGTGCACCGCCGTATCATGCACAGTATCAGCTCAATTGACAGCAGGAGAGCACTGTAAAAGCCGAGTCTTGGACACTGTATGTAGCATAGGGGGACCTTAACACTTGGTTCTTCTTCTCGTCGATTTCTCAGGGCTACGACGACAACCCCTCTAGAATACTGTCTGCAATACCAATTACATTAAAATACACCCGCCGGCACATTGTCCTTTGTCTTTTTGAATCAAATTTCTCCACAATAGTACAAGCAAATCCGCAGGCCAGCCCTTTATCGGCATGGACTGGCACTCCCGCCCTTTCGTAGTGGACATGTTAGACAAGAGGCGATGGCCTAACAAAGAGTGCGAGACCAAATTCGTCATCTTTTATTCTAGAGGGGACAATGGATTGTGCAAGTGTCTTGCTTTGTTTCCCTTCGCCACCCTTTCTCGCCATCAAGACGCTGTTCGGCCAAGTTCCCAGTCAAGCCTGCTACTAATAATCCCCGGCAGCAGCATATCCCATACTCTGTCTTGAGCATCATTGATGGCCAGGTTCCGTACTATACTTTGAGATTTGTTGCTTATTATTTCCGCCCGATTCTGTTGTTTCAGCAGCACCACCAACTCCAGGTAATGCTCGACACACCGCAACCAATGACCCATGAGGGCCCAACACCACCGGCCCGAGATCCGGCCCCGTGGACATGGCGGTGCCATGAGTGTTACAGCGAGTACCCGCTCGCATGTACACGACGCTGTCTGGAGTGTAGCCACATACTCTGTACAGCACGGGCAACAACCACAGCAACCACGGCTAGGTCGAAGCGTCGCCGCCAACAGGGTTGCAGAGCCGAGTTTGATTATGATGGCTGGGCGGCATGGGGAGCCTTTCGACGGACCGTCGCGACCCAAGGTGCCACGAAGGACGCCATTTCCACAAGCGTGCCGACTTCTCGGAGGCGGAGGAAACTTGATGCGGACTGCGACAAGTTTGCAACCTGGGATTCACGGTCAAAGCTGACCGCGGGGGGGAGCTACACGTCCGTGTGGAGACCGGTAGCGAGAGCCGAGTATGAGAGGGTGGTCCGGCGCAAAGAGGAGATGTACGTGCAAGGGCACCACAACTGCTGGCTCCACTGCGATTATCCATCCGAATGCCTCCGCGCAGTCGATGCCGCACGGAGGCGGGGTCGGGGTGCCTGTTGAAACTGATGATCCTGAGAGCCCGGCATCCGAGGGTCTCGTGAAAACGTAAGGGGAGGGGAAAAGGTGGACGGGGGTTCGGTCTGTGACATGACCCCTTACTTACCCACGCATTCCCAATAATGCTGCGATAACATGACTAAACCGACTGACACGTCGGATTTGCTAGAGATTACCTAGGGAGGGTATAAAATACATCAGAGATTTGTTGATCTCTCAAGCACCTACAGCTCTACTCCCGCGAGCCGCGCTCGGATACAATGGCAAAGCAGGTGGCCGACCGTATAAGTCTCAAGCCCCTTCGGGCTGGTTATGCTACCTACCCGACCCCCAGCCAGTGCCCTTGCCCCTACCGGCAACCCCAACAAAGGACAGTATTGTGTTGTTACAGATGCCTGAACCCATCACCATGTCTGGGCGGCAAAGCCACCCAGTGAGGCACCATTATCAGCAGCTCTCGCCCAAATATCATCCCAGACCAACGCCGGGCCCCCTCTTGTCCACACCCCCGCGTCATGTCGGCTGTGGCCTCGTATCGGAGGCATTGAAGAGTGTCAACCTGTGCCGCCATTTTCGGTGTCCCCCTTCGACTTCGGGCTTCAACGTGGAAGAAAATTTAAGCCCGAACAGGTAAGCAGGGCTCGGCCTTGCCAACAGAAAAAACAGTACCAAGCCATCCTACCCTGTATCGCGTGCACAAATTGCCTCCTTCGATGCTTCACGCCCCAAACTTTAAAATATCCACACAATCCTCTTTGGCTTTCTTTATGCCTCGGCGGCCTTGGCCTTCTTCTTCTGCTCAACCTTGAGAAGGAGAGCACGGTTGATGTGCGGGAGGACACCTCCGAAGGCGATGGTGGCGCGAATCAGGGTGTCAAGCTCTTCGTCGCCACGGATGGCAAGCTGGAGATGGCGGGGTGTGATGCGCTTGACCTTGAGATCCTTCGCCGCGTTCTACGAAGATAGGTGCAAGATTAGCAAGAGCTGCCGCCGGGTGGGGAAGAAGCCAGCAGCAAAGGAAACAGAAACACTCACCCCTGCAAGTTCAAGCACCTCCGCGGTGAGATACTCGAGTACCGCCGTAACGTAGACCGCTGCCTTGGCACCGACGCGCATCTTGTTTTGTGTGTTTTGCTTGAGGAAGCGCTTGACACGGCCACAAGGGAACTGGAACGCAACATGTTAGCGGCCGCGGGAACAAAGAGCGGAAAAGCGGTGCGGGATGCGCGCTCATTGCATCCCCCGTCGGGACCATCGTCGAGTGTGGGGGCCGCCTTGTCAGCCGAGCACATTGTCAGTCGCGTTGCGCAGGCAGGCTATCGCGATCGACTGCTGCAGCCTGACACGGACGATTGGCGACGGCAGTCGAGTTGTTGAGGACGGAAATCAACACAGGGGTGTTGGGGGATGTAGGGGCGACGCGTGTTGCATGCAGAGGTACTGGGCGGCAGCGTCCCTCGATGCGGTTGATGCCACGACGGACAAAGCGAATGCATTGAAGGATACTCTGTCGAGTTGACATACCTGCAGACCAGCGCGGGCAGAGTGACTCTGCTGCTTCTTGGGACCGTCAACGCCAGACGTCTTGCCGCCGGAGCTCTTGCCTCCCGAGGACTTGCCCTTTCCACCGGCCATTGTTGGGATGCAGGGGGATGCGCGGGGTGATTGTGATAAAAAAAAAAGATGGGTAAAGGAATAAAACACGGTTGTCAAATATTTCTGGGCAGTATGTGATGCTGATGGTGATGACGCGACAGGCGGGCAATTCAGGACGATTTGGTGGAGTTTGGGGATTGGTTGGTGGACGGTGATCGGATCGCGATGGATGGTGTTGACAAGTCGAAAATTCAGTACCCGGAAGGCTCGCCGATGTTGCGTCGAGGTTGCTTGTTGTTGCGCGGCAGAGGCCCCGAGCCAAGGTATGTACCTAAGCTGAAGTACCTAAGCGAGCTCTGTGCACTTGACGCGTGCCCACCTGAGATTTGTACGGCGGCCGGGAGGCGCCAAGAGTGCAGTTTGAGAGGAAGACCTTACCGAACAGCTCGCCTCATGCATGCTGCCCAGAGGTCGGGCCCTAAAGAGCAAGCTGTATAACGACAACATACCTCAGTACCTACCAAGGCCAGTAGGTTGCTTGGGCGGAAACTCTGGATGGGCATTCTTTACCTGCTGTTTCAATATTGCCCGCGTCTTCTTCTCAAGGAGATGGCAACCACGACAGAGAGCGGGCGGCTGCATTCCACGTTGCTCCCTCTCTGCGGTTGTCCGCCTGACTACTCAGAGAGGAATAAAGATGTGGAAGGCGGCCGAAAATGAAGATGACAGCATGTAAGCAACTCTTTGGTGTCGGTTGGGGTGCCAGGGGTTGCGAGGCAAGGAGCCCTTTCAGCTTGTTCTGCGGTTTGTTCAACAGAGTCCGTCGCTCAGGCGGTGATGTCGTTTCTTTGCCCCACTTGTTTTAGCATGGCGCGTGGGGCTGGTGAAGAGTCACTGGCAGGACCCATGTGGCTCAGCTGGTGGGGTGAGTGGCATTTGTATCCGTAATCTGTACACCCCACTCCACCAAGACAACCGCGCCGCTCTCTTGCGCCAGGAGCCAGGCTGAGCCAGGATGCAGAACTCGACCAAGGAAGTGCGTGGTGTCATCAACTTCAATGGCCTCCACGTCCCTGGTCGCGAAACAAACGCCATCGCATTCCATCTCAAGCCGAGTCCTGCCGCATTCATTCATGGCCCAAACAATGGCCGCTTGGAACTGGAACGATGCTGGTTGAAACAATGTTACTCGACCGCAACGACGAGATGACCAACAGCCTGAGGAGGGGCCTTGTGCAGGCGGGCTCCCAGCATCATCACTCCGGGCCAATTGCGGCCCATGATTCTCATCCCATCCATCGGAGCCAACACAGCCGCCGCGGCTGCAAGGCCATGCACCGTTGCCGTGCTGCGACCTCGACAGCCAATGGCGTGGGGCATTTCATCGCAAGAGAGCGGCGCGGCAGGCCGGGGGCGTAATGGGGAGTCTCCCCAAGGCCAACAGACAGACAAACCTGCAGCCTTGGAAGGGATGAGGGAGCCTGGCCGCTCTCCAGGGTATGTATGCAGGGCTCCCGACCACCAGCGGGGTTGCGCACTGGTGGCTCTACTTGCAACTGTTCCAGACAACAGACCAGCCCAGTTGCATGAGCAATCAGACCTCGTCTTGACTGTGCATTCGCTCCGCCGAGAATGGAAGATGGCGAAAACCGGGCTCTTGCGCCCAACCTCGTGGCTATGAGACCTCTCTCGCCAACGGCGCTCGCCCCATCCGCGCACCGCGCACCGTCTGCAGCACAACAAGGCAAACCCGGCAGCACCGGAGGCCCTGCCATGGAGGGCTCAGACGGGCCGGCCCGGGCTGGGTCTTCTCTTCCCGGTGGCAAGGACTTGCTCGAGGAGTGGGAGCCTCAGCGGCGAGACACCAGCGAGAGTTGGGCCTCCAGCTTCAGCTCGCAACGAACCGACACCACTAATACCACCTGGTCCATCGCCACCTCTACGGCCACCGATATGACCGACCTCGCCAGCCCCGACGTTGCCGCTCGTGACGACACCTTCGCCCTCGAATACGCGTCATCGCACCACCACAGCAGCCTAGTCTTGGCCCCAGCAAACATCCTCTTCTCAGACTTCCCTCAGCACCTGCCATTTCGTGGCCCATCTGTCGCTTTTGCTGATCAACACACGCCGTGGGTCCCTCTTCTCGGCTTATGCCCTGATAACCCACCTGCTTCTCGACACCTTCGTGTGGAAGAGACGACTCCAGGGAGGCCGAGTCTCAGCAGACAACCCACCCAAAGCCCCCCCGCCACAGAACCAGGAGCGTTTTCTCCGAGAAGCCCGTCAAGCCCGTCAAGCCCGTCAAACCCCGCGCAGACTCGGGCCGAGGCCGGAGATACTACTCAACGTCTCGGTGACCGCGTCCAAACCATGCCTGGACCCCCCATCCCTCCCGGCCCGACGACAACTGAAGACGAACGGGCACTGGAGAACGAGACGGGTAGCTCAAAACCGGGGGGCGACACACCCGAAGAGACTGGCCCGCCGTCGGATGACGGGCATGTAACGCCTAATGCGCTCAGTAACTCCATGTGCAGCGAAGAATCAGGGCTCTTGAGCAATGCGGGGGGCCCGTCTGTGTTCAGACCGGATGGTAACATGGTCGAGGCGGTTTGCGATCGAGTGCTCCAAGAGGCGTTCGGCGTCCATCTTCAGGAACTCGCTGGCTCGAGCGCGGTTTCGGCGACGTACGAGTCGGTCAGCCACTGCCTCGATGAGCTCTCCCACATTGTCATGAACATCGGTTACAGCAATGCCGGCTGTCTCATGTTGGAGTCGAAACCGGGCTCAGCTGGCTCCAGCACTACCCCGATCCGCCCCCGTGGCGGTACGGCGAATTCCAACGGGTCTAGTGGCGACAGCGGTGGAGGTGGGGGCGGCAACCGACGTGGCTCCCAAAAACGGCCCAACGGTAGCGACGGCGCCGGCTCTGGCGATGGTGCTGAGGACGGCAGTCCGGGTGGCGGAAAGCGGCAGAAGGTCTTGTCGGCCCTTCAGTCGGCTCTACAAAGCCCAGGACTGCGCCTGAGCTGCCCATTTCGGAAGCGAAACCCCGTACGGTTCAACATCCGGGATTTCCAGAGCTGTGCGATGCAGTCTTTCCCAGATATCCCTCAGCTCAAGTAGGTTAAGTTGCACCACGCGGTACTCGGAACACTCACTAACCAAAGGCAGGCGACATGTAAAGAACTTCCACAAGCACACCGGCCCGGGCCAGCACGTCGTCTTTTGTCCCCGCTGTAAGCAGGACATGGGAACAAAGGAGGCCGTTGACAATCATCTGGCCGTGGCTAATGATCGGATCTGTAGCTTCCAACAAGTTCCCTCTAGTGCGGATCCGGAAGACGGTATCACGTCGAGGATCGAAGATACCCTGAATGGGCGAAAGGCAGATGGCAAGATTGACTCGTGGGAGAGTCTGTGGCGTCTTCTGTTCCCCAAAGACGCACTAGATGTTCCCGACTCCGGTATGTGACCTTGCACGGCCGCGGCGAAGACATGCGAGCTAACAACAGATGGTGCAGACTTCGTACCTCCGACTGAACTCGAGGAGGTTTATGCGCAGTTCAAGTCTGAACGTTGCAGCGGTTGGCTGCAGCTCCGGGTTCAAGAGGGGCTGGGAACGTTTGGGAACGGACAGAGCGTCCGCCGCGAGACCGACAATATGGTGAACATATTCCAGGACTACATCGACTTTGTCTTCCACATCTGCCGTTCGGAGACGAGTGGCGTGACGGGCCGCCCGAGAAAGCCGCGTATCCAAATGGCGCGGCAAACGAAAAATTTGCAGAGCTCAGGGCGACTCAATGGAGGGGGGCCACCAATCCTTCCCATAGGACAGATGAGCATCTCGGCACCGGTGGGCGCCAGCGCCGATGACGACCCTTTCGGCAATCTCGAGCAACCTGAGATGGTGATGCCGCAGCCAGGTGCAGGATACGAAGCGACAATGTGTAGCTATGCTGCCGATGTGGGCAATGGGCTGATGGGCCCAGTCACTGGCAGCAGTGCAGACGGCGACTACAACTACCAGCCCGGCACAATCCCGGCGGCGGCGGCGCATATTCAACACAGATTCCCAGGACTTGACCACCAGTTGCAGCCGTCAGGTTCTGGTGTGGATCTCAACACAGCCTTTGCAAATCAGCAAGCTGCCGGCTTCCCAACCATCACGCCGTTCGGGCCGCAGAATGCATACCAAAATATGGGATTTGCCCAGCCGGCACTCCATCTCGCGCTCGATCCACCGCGGCCACAGAGTGGGGGGTTCTCGCCTAGTGGCCCGGCCATGGGCCCATCGTTCCATCCTTGGCACGGCATGGCAAATATCAACGACGAGTCTGGGTTCTTGTCGCAGCAATAGGGGGCGGGATCTTGAGGGGCGAGTAAGGTGCCGAGTTTCCAATACGGAGACAGACGGGTCGCTGTGCTGGTGTGAGCACTTGCTTCATTTGTTTGTAACCATCACGCGACGGGACTTGCCGAGTGCAATCGACAGTATCCGTATATGATATTGTCAAGATTACACTCGGCTGTTGTGAGCCGCTGTCAAATATGTCGGATGGATCAGCCCGGGGGGCCGGGTTACTGGGATGAGGTACGGATATGTACCTGCATGTTCCCTTTCCCTTGGAAAGTTGAGGTAATATACATACAGATGAAAAGAAATGCCTTGGTTGGCAGGGGTTGGGTCCTCCCGTAAATAGTATCCGTCCGTACGCTGCCGGTAACTTTGGCTGCATTGCCCCCGCCCTGCCCCGCCTGCGCTGGGAATGGAAACCGCCGAGCCAGGCATCCGCCAGCCCAGCCGCGCATCAGCCGCTGCGCTAGGCTAGGGGCTCTCGTTCCGGCCCAACAAAACCCCCTGGGTAGAACGAAGCTCGCGCGTCCAAGCCATCCAGCGCCCATCACCAGCCATTTGACCTGTGGTGCAGCTTAGGTCAGCCATAATCCGTGACGGCCGGAAACACAGGCGATCTCGAAACTAGGCCGAGGAGAATACAGCCGGTGGCCGGGCGCTGTGCTCTTTCCACCTGCAGTTCGGTACTCCAGTACCTACACACCATGGCGCGCGTTCCAGTGGATGCTGGGCCCCCACCCCCAGCCGACCCCGCCAGCACTTCTCCACAACCCACGACTCCTTCCAGTTCCCGGTCAACACCACCAACACCACCAACACCACCGCCTCCATCACCATCACCACAGGGCCCGACGTCGCCGGAACCCGTTGCCCCGGGCGGCGCATTTATCCATGGCCTCATTGGTCTTTCCTCGGGCGGATTTGCCGAGACGGTCCGGAACTCGATATCATCGCGGACGTGGAGGGAGTGCAAGGAGTCGAAGGAGTTCAGTGAGGTCAAGAAGGACAAGGCCGGCGACCATGTCCCGGTCTTGTACATGGGCCCTCACGGCGCCCACCCCCGCCGTCTCCTCACCCTGCCGCCCGAGCTCTTACTCGCGATCCTGCAGCAGCTTGATCTTGCCGACATCATGCGCCTGCGCAAGACGTGCAAACACCTCCACGCCCTGGCAAGTCCGGAGCAGATCCGAACCCTGATGGGGCCGGCCCAGCTCCGGATGCAGCTCCTCGGCCACTGCAAGACCTGCCTGCGCCACGACCCGTTCCGGTCAGGCCTCCTCCAGCCAGCCCTCAACGACCCGGCCTACCCGCTGGCGAGCAGCTGCATCGACTGTGCCGTCAAGGCCCGTGACCCTCGCATCAAGGTCGGGAGGGCGTTGATGCTAGCCAACTTCGACACGGCATGGGTCTGTCGCTACTGCGGTCTCCCGATTGTC
The DNA here is from genome assembly GCA_033297235.1 of Trichocladium antarcticum. Lineage (NCBI taxonomy): Eukaryota > Fungi > Ascomycota > Sordariomycetes > Sordariales > Chaetomiaceae > Trichocladium > Trichocladium antarcticum. Next base: position 258,117 of record MU853431.1, on the reverse strand, counting down.
GAGGGAGCCGCCTTCGGCCATGAGCAATTCCATCGGTTTTGCTACAAACGCTACAACGACCGCCTTCTTTTGTTCTTTCTTCTCGGCTGGCTGCAGTGGGGTCTTGGGATTGTCGCTGCAGCCCTCGCTTGGAAATACTACCGGCACGCCGTGTTGGTATTCGCACCAACCGTGGTGAGTAAACACCCTTGTCTTGGCAGGCCGCCTGGTGCTGACCTCCCAAGACCAACTTTCTCCTGCTCTGGTTCTGCCTGGGCTTCCTCATCTTTAGGGGAAACAGACGCAGGACGTACCATTGCACCTTGGTCCTCGAGCTGGCCATCCTCGGACTCTGGACCCCCCCTGTTTACTACGTCGCTACCGAGCTCGCCAGCCCCCGGGACGTCCCGGTCCCGAAGAGCACACAGGCGACATTAGCCATGTTCGGCCTGAACATGTAAGCATCCGCCTGGCCCGTTCGTGCTCCGTGGGGTGTTGACGTGCTGCTTGTAGGCTGTTCCGCCTATTTAACCTCGTTGGAAATATTGTCCTCCTCTGCCGGCTGGATACGACGGAGAGGCATCGGTCTGGTGTCCCGGCATGGAAAAGGCCGGCTTACTACCTGGCCACTTTCCTGATCATGTGGACGTATCCACAATCGCTCGAGGAGAAGTCTTCTCCAGAGGACATGTAAATTGACGTCTCGGTACTTCCCATCCGCCTACGGGGGTGATTCTGTCTATTACACGTCTCTTTGTGCTATAGTGTGCTGGGCACTCCGTCTTCCAGTTCCAGGATTTGGAATACTCTACAGGCGCCGCCAAGACGCCACACATACACAACGTGGCAAAACGCCGCGGGTCGGTTTCATCGCGAGCCCAACAAAAGCCAGGTCAGACGCCTGGGTTCTCAAGATAGGCTGTACAAAGTATCCGTACATGGTGGGTAACGTCACCACCCTTACCAGAGTCGAAACGGCACTCTCATCATCCCCGCGCCATTCGCCGATGCAGTTGTGCTCGAACTCGGGGTGGAGGATGTTCCACTGGGCCTGGGCCTGCTCACGGTCGCATTCGGCGCGAGTGTGATAGCGGTGCTTTCACCAGGGCAGTCCGAGACCGTGACAATGGCGTAGCTGGTCGAACACCAGAGCCCGCCGCAACCCGAGGCGCAGGGAAAGTCGAGCTGGACGGTCGGGACCGGGGTTGGGCATCCGCAGGACTGCGTTACTGTCGCCAGGGCCAGGCATGCGGGGACCGCGCAGGTGGTGCAGAGCTCGCGAGTGGCGGTGACGGTTGGGCAGCCCGTCTGGACGGCGGCGGATGATGTGAGGGGGGGTGTTTCGGTGATGGTGGTGGCGGTGTTGCCGCTGGGATCGAGAGACTGGGCGAGGATCGTCGGAACACTGCTGTCGCATCAGGTCAGCACACGCCGAGATACACCACACAGATTCAACCCACAGAGCAGCTACCGCCAGTCTGAGGGCGAGGGGCGACCTCATGCTGGGCAGGGCAACAGGCGAGATACAGACGGAGGAGGGATGAGGGAGAACCCAGCGGCCGAGTTCTTAACATCGCTTTATGCACCACGCCACCGGCCAACTCGGGTCTTGGCAGCGGCGGGTACGGAGCGTCAAGTCTACATGAGTCCCAAAACCCAAATCCTGTCACTAGGTTTACCCCGCCGTGCCTAAAGACCTCTATTAATTTTCGCTTTTAACGATTGTTCTAGTGTATATATAATAATAGAAACTAGATTGTTATAAGCAATATTATATTACATTTTCAATATTAAGCTTTATTCTATTAGATAATTCTTAATTATACTAATTAGTTTATTATTAGTATAACTATATTACTATATAGTAAGATTACTAAACTACTTTAATATATATATATAGATAATATACTTTAGGAAAAATTATATAGTACTATAACTAAATACTAGTAAATAGTAAAT
>MU853431.1:243540-255629 GCA_033297235.1 Trichocladium antarcticum | reverse complement strand
CCCCTAGAAGAAACTGGACTTAAACGAAGAGCGGAAGAAGGAGGAGATTGTTAGCTACCCTAGAACCAATCACATCTAACAAAGGGGGCAGGTGGGGTTAGAGAAGGCTAGGGCATTACGTAGTATAAAGGAAACAGAAGCGGGGAGATCAAATCGAAGAGTGGAGGTTTTCATCCGGCCTAGCGAGGGTATGGTTTCCTGTACTAAACAAACCAGTAGAAGGACCGGCGCGCCGTAAGGCATATCGGTGTACGAATAAATAAATATATTATATCTAACTAGTATTACTAATTTAAGCGCGACTATTTTTTTAGCGTAACTAGTATTACTAATATAAGCGTAATTAGTATTACTAATTATATTATAACTAGTATTACTAGTTTAAGTATTAGAAATTTAGGCGTAACTAGTATAACTAATTTAAGCGCGATTAGAATTACTATATTTAGTATAATTAGTATTACTAATTTAAGCTCAATTAGTATTATAATTTTAAGCGTAATATATATAAGCGTAATTTATATTAATTACTTACGTAAAATATAAGCGAGATTAGCGTCGCTACTAATATCGCTATTAGTAATACTACTACTAATACTACTATTATTACTACTAGCTTTATTATTATTTAAACTATTAATATTACTATTAGAGTTATAGATATAGGTATAAGTATAGACTATCTATAGTAAGTTTAAACTATTTAGTATAGATAAATATAGTAAAGCTTTATAAATTCTAGCTATAGAGTATAGATATAGTAATATATTTTCTATTAAATGTTTAAGGCTAAAATTGTAACTAGAGAAGTAGCGTAATATAGTTTATAACGATATAGCTTCTGTTATTACATATATAATAGAGCAATCGTTAAAAGCAAAATTCAGTGCGGGTTTGTTAGTAAGACGGCGGGGTGAGCAGATAAGATTTTTAGTTTTGGGACTCATGTAGACTTGACGCTCCGTAGGCGGGCGTATTATTGTCGTGCCGGCCCAAGTTTCGTCCGCCTCGCGCCCATGTGGATTCTGGCAACGCTCATTCGCCTGGCCAAGCCTCCAGCTCGTATTTGCGGTGCTGCTGTTGAAACTTGAAGGCGTGTGCCAATCTCCGGCCAGCACCGCGCGCAGCCACCACGACGAACAAAAGACTCTTGTCGACTTTGGTATACGGCGGCAAGACATACACCACGCAGCCTTCCTGCGTTCAATTAGGTATACACTCAGGGTTAGTACGGGGCCCCCTGCTTGTATGCGCTATGGAGCATTTCTCAGAAAACACGGCCAGTGAGGCCAAGGTCTTGTTGTCGTCAAACTTGGCCGGGAAGCCCCATCGTGGCGTCTCTGGAGATGGCGGGGTCGAGTCTGGGAGGGGAGGGGTTGGTGTGGGTGTCACGTCGCATCGCGCGACTGGCTTGGCTTAATCTGTATATCCGTAGACATACACTACAAGCCGTCAAATGCCCGAGGGACTAGCAGTGAAGCCTTGCGGGCGGGCCTCTCTGCATTGCACTGCAGCGCGGTCGTCCTCAAATCAGCTTTGGGGCCGTACCCACCTGACGGCAGGACGCATATGTGGGTTGCCGGAACTGTGCAGATCAGGCACTCCCCACGCTTCCTTCCTCACTTCCTCAGGGTAGATCCTTCCCAGCCTCTATGCGCTCTGGGTCGGCCCTGCCATCCCCCCTCCCTCCCAAGACTCGACCCACTCCGAGGTTGAACTGGGTACGTCCCGAGTCCAAACCACACCTGCAAATAAAGCCCGAAACAGAGAGTCCGAAAAGACCGGAACGCCAGAATGGAGGTGTTCATGAGGAATCTCCCCCCCGACCTGACCGATGCCACCTTGGCGCGACAGCTGCAACCGTTCATGGAGCGACTCTCAATCACGGACTATATAGCAGAGAAGCAGAGGAAAAAGCCTCTGGGACAAGTTACCTTTCTTGACAAAGTGGATGGGGCCATGTTCCTTCAACACCACGGAGAAGAACCGCTCAACCACGCCGGCTCACCTTACCAACGGAACAATGGCCACCGGCACCCCCGGACACAGGCACGCCTGGTGCTCATGGGAAAGCAGGTCTACTGCAAGCTCAGCAACCAGCAACCCCGCGAGATGCATTTGAAATCCATCGCGCACCAGGCCACAGAGCTCCAGAACCACATCCATCACGACGCTCCGGCGGAGCAAGCCCGGACCCTGCGAGCTCCCGAGTTGAGCTGCGGCCACCACGCCTTGGTCGATGAGCGGCTGATTTTCACCGCCGAATGGACTGCCCGCGAGCCCTGCTTGGTGAAGTTCGCCAAGCGGAACATCCTCATCGACCTGACGCAATCCGCGGTCCAGCTCCGCATCTCCTTCCAGAGCATCGTCGAGCTGGTGTGGTCGGAGGATGGGGCTGTTTCTCTGACGCTCTCATGGGGTCCGACCATTTTGGCACTACCGCCTGGGCAGCGGGACCGGCGCCAACGGGTCGCGGCCATCGACTCGGGCCATGGAGCCGTCTCGGAATCCTGTCTGGTATACCACTTCCAAGTCCCCATCCCCCTCGCCGGCGCCTCCAACACCGACTTCCATAGCGAGATCTCGAGGATAAGACACAAAAACCTCTTTCACGTCACTCGCCACAATGTCAGGTTCCAGCATGCCTATGCCTTGGGGTCCCTCCCTTACAGCAAGGCGGCGGCCGGGTTGAAAAGGGAACTCGCCAGCTACAACCGCACCAACTCGTTGCCTTTCAGCCTCCTCTTTCTTCTCCAGGCGCTCTTGATGAACGGCTATCTCCAGCCCGTGACCATCTCCGGTTTGGCCGAGAAGCTCGCCCGGCTCTTCGAACGCGCCAAGAAGGCTGGGGATGATGAGCCGCCGATTTCGGTCGACGCCTTCAAGAAGCTGCTTGAGTGGATTGACTACCCGGCCCCTGGCGGCGACTCGGCCATGTTCGAGGTCGATGGTATCATGGAATACCTGACACAGGCGGAGCGGGAGACCCGAGACGCCCAGGCGGTCAAGTCGAAGCTGCTCGCCGAGACGCAGACCCGTGCCCGTATTTTTCGGGCTCTTGTCACTCCGACGCGGGTCATGCTCCACGGGCCTGAGATGGAGCCCATGAACAGAGTGCTCCGAAAGTTTACAGACCACCACTCCTTCTTCATCCGAGCGCAGTTCTGCGACGAGGATGGCCAGGACCTCTTCTTCAACCCCAGGATCTCCCTCGACGCCATCTATGATCGCTTCAAGTCTGTGCTCCGCGGCATCCAGGTGGCTGGTAGGGTCTACAAGCTCCTGGGATTCTCGCACTCGTCACTCCGTGCGCACTCGGCCTGGCTTTCTGCACCCTTTGTGCACTCCGAGGGGAACCAGATACAACCGATGTTCGCGGAACTCATCATCAGTGGTCTCGGCGATTTCGGCACCATCAAATCGCCAGCGCGCCGGGCAGCCCGCATTGGCCAGGCCTTCTCCGAGACCCCTTACGCCGTGGACCTCGATGTGAACAAGATCGAGGTTCTCAAAATACCCGATGTCGAGAGAAACGCGCACGTCTTTAGCGACGGCGTGGGCACCATCTCGCCCGGGGCGGCCGAGGCAGTCTACGGGGTCACCCCCGAGTCCAAGGGGTTCCCGACCTGCTTCCAGATCCGATGGGCGGGCGCAAAGGGAATGCTCTCCCTGGACCCGCGCCTGCAGGGGAACAAGCTATGCATCCGCCCGTCCATGTCCAAATTCGAGAGCGAGGACACGACACAGCTGGAGATCTGCGACATGGCGTCCAAGCCAATTCCCATGGTTCTGAACCGCCAACTGATCAAGATCCTCGAGGACATGGGCGCCCCGCCCGCGTGGTTCCTGGAGCTGGAAGCGCGGGAGCTTCGGCGACTGCGCGGGATTACAACGTCGGTGCATACTACCGCAAACTTCCTCCGTGCCGAGAGGGTCTGTGAGGGCATGCAGCTGCACCGATTCCTCCGCCAGACAGACATGATGGGGATCGACTACCGGCGAGACCCGTTCCTCCGGGGCGCGATCGAGGCGGTTCTGCTCCGGGAACTCCGCCTCCTCAAGCACAAGGCCCGTATTCCTGTGCAGAAAGGCATGGCGCTGTTTGGGGTCATGGACGAGACGGGGTACCTGAAGGAAGGAGAGGTATACGTGGCGTTCGACCCGGTGGAGGCCCGCCCTTGTGAGCCGCCCGGAGCCCGCCGAGTCATCGTGACACGGTCGCCGGCGCTGCACCCGGGCGATGTCCAGACTGCATGGAACACCGTACCGCCGGACCAGCATCCGCTCCTCGAGCTGCGAAACTGCATCGCCTTCAGTATGTGGGGGGACAGACCGCTCGCGAGCCAACTCTCGGGCGGCGACCTGGACGGCGACGTGTTTCAAGTCATCTGGGATCCGGCGGTTGTTGAGTCTGTCCGGACCTTTGAGGCGGCCGATTATTCCCGGATCGCCCCCCTCGAGTTGGACAGGGAGGTGGAGCTGGCGGACATGGCAGCCTTTTTTGTGGATTTCATGAAGACCGACCATCTCGGCGTCATCGCCACCCGGCACATGATACTTGCAGACCAAAGCGGGGAAGGGACGCTTGACAGCGAGTGCAAGAAACTTGCCGAGCTGCACTCTCGCGCCGTCGACTTTTCAAAGACGGGCCGTGCGGTTGAGCTGACCGAGCTACCCAAAGGGACGGGGAGTTGGAGGCCTGATTTGTACGTCTCCCTGAAGGCTTGTCGTCCACGGACTAGTATCACTGCTAACCGGTCTCTCCAAAGCTTTGCGGCAGGGCCGTCAATCACAATCCACGACAAGTCAGCCATTGCGATGGACCAGCATGTCGTCCACCAGGGGGGGGGGGACGACGTGGACAACGAAGAGGGGCCACGGTACAAGTACTACAAGTCTGACAAGATCCTGGGCCAGCTCTACCGTGCTGTTGACGAGCAGAAGATCTGGGCCGAGAACATCAAGATGGTGATCGAGGCAGACGGTCCTTCGTTCTGGGACCAGCTGATTGCGGGTCTTGACCAGCGAGTGCGCAGCATTGGCGCGGTGGAATGGGAGCACCGCGCCGGCGAGGCACAGGGTATCTGCGACATGTAGGTTACCTGATTAGCAAGAGGCTTGTCGCGGCGCTGACCGGACCAACGGACAGATATGAAGAGGCCGTATATGGCCTCACGATTGACTGCGCCGAACGCCCGCACCAGCCGCTCAAGGAACTCGAGGTGTTCATCGGGTTCATCATGAACAAGACGGGCATTCCGTCGCGCCGCCAACGGGATCGGTCCGTCAAGCTCAAGGATGAGTTCGAGCGCATCACGTCGGGGATTATACGACAGATGCGCACTCCGGCCTCCCCGAGCGGCTACACCAGTGAGCTGGACGCGCTGGAACTGTGTCTCGCGTGCCTGCATGTGGGGTGCCTGAAGAAGAACAGATCTGTGCGTTCCGGGCCGCGGCCTGCAGCGCACGACATTGAGAGTTTCAAGCTTGTGGCGGCGAGGGCTCTGATGCTCGAACTGAACGGCCTCGAGGGCCGCACCCTCTAGAAGTGTCTGGTCTGACGTGCCTCATCACAGAAATGGGTTCTCGGTGGGTCGGACGGCGATTTTGTAGCCCGACGACGTGTTGGTTTTCCGCTTCTTTTGGTTTTTGTGTTTCGTTTCCACCATCGCCCCTACTCGGTAGTCGGAACCACCGTGATCATCTCGAGATTCTTTTACAATGCTCTCGTCATGCAGCATTGCCTCTGTCAACATGCGATGCGGCAGGGAATGTTGCATCTGGCCCGTAGTGGCATAGACAGACATGGATGGTCTGCTGGTTCAGGGGCTCACTCGTACGTAACCACGGTAACCAAGATGGTGCGCCAAGATCTGTCCATGACCTTGGCATGCCTTGGCACCCCCACAGAGACACCCTTCCCGAGGGGATTGCGATAGGCAGGCCCTTTCTTACACCCGCGCTCGCAAGACCGGATGCCCAAATCGGACTGCGAGCATGGCACAGAATCATGCAGCGGATGCAAACACGTGCAGCGGTTGTTATCCCAATAGGCTGGCGAAAGACTGGCGAGAAAACGACGCGGGCAGCGAAGAAGCGTCTGAGAGTGAGGCCTCGTGGGGGGCAGTCGGCCGGCGGGCAGGGCGAGCAGGGGGGGTGCCAAGTTGAAAAGGATCGAACACTACCGGCGTTTGCTGCTTTCTTGGAGTACAGAGACGGCGACTAACTTGAGACCCGCGCCGTGTCGAAGAACAATGCTGGGTTAGGGTCCCCTACCTTGGCGTCGATCTTGCCAAGCCCTCGCTCGGGAATACTCGGTAAATGCTCCGTCGGCGCCCGGCCATATCCCCCCCTTTTCCACCAGACACCAACACGGTCAGGCCACGGAGGACGGCCGCCGGAATCCGCGTGCAACGCAATCCAGGCACGGGCGGCCGGCCTGGCCTGATGGGTTTCCGCTTCAGCCACTTGGTGATGTAGCCGCGCGGAATACGCCCACCATCGCACCACCATCGCACCATTCCGGGCGGGCGCGCCACAGCAGTCGCTCGATCGATCACCCTACTCTCCGCGCCCAGAGATGATGGCGATCATGTGTCTTGGCGGAACCCGGCGCGGTGGCACGCGTGATACAGAGTTAAGAGGCGCAAAGGCCCCCGTCTGCCGTCAGCTGCTGGCCCCTTTTCATTAGCTACATTACCAGATTAGAGATCGACCATCCCGTCCCTGCCCAATCACCGAACCCGTCCACCTCCCAACCAGATTACCGAGATCATGTCGAGAACGGCCCCCTTCCGCCCAACCATGCGCCTCGCCGCTAGCGTCCACCCAAGCATGCCGCGGACTCCCGTACCAAGGTACAGTACTTTCTCGCCCAGATCTGTGCCATGCAACATGCGGCTGACAGCAGAGCAGAGCCGCGCCGAGCATGGTCGTGCCAGGGATCGTCGTGGTTGGCGCAGGTCGGTCGTCCCCCCCCCCCTGACCCGAGCGACCATCGAGAAAAAAGGGGGTTACCTAACATGGGCGTGTGAACAAGTCTCTGGGATAGTCGCCTACGTCCGATCGCAGCTTCGCAAGGAGTCCGAGACGATGAACCGCATGTTTGCGCAGCAAAACACGGCCGAGGTGCGGGCAAGGCGGGGCCAGAGGCACCTCGTCGACAGCGAGGGCGACCCGAGGAAGACCATTTATAATGTTCTCAACTGGTGACGCGGCTCCTGGTTGTGGTCCCGCGATGAAGGACCGTTCATGTTCAGCGACGGCGTTTTTATGATGATATTGGCTGGTGGGATTTTGGAGTCTAGTTTCCTGATTTAGAAGAGCGGCCGAGGGTGCCTCGCGGCCGCGGAGCAATACACACAGTACAGTTTTCCTTGGCCGTTTACGTGTGTGACTGCCACTGCTCGTGGGCAACATCCGCGTCTTGGAGCGTCTCAGTCCACAGGACCGCTATCTGACCTGCCGTCGCAGACAAGGAAGCTGGCCCAGACCGGATCCCGTTCCAGCGCCGCCATATCCTCCAGATACATTGCCACAACAACCTCGATGCCTTCCACTCCGGCGGCCGCCGAACAAGCACCCCGACATGTCTCGGGCACGCTTCTCCGCCTCGGCAAGACGATCGCCAGACCGTCTGTTTCCATTTCCGGAACGCGAACAAACGCGGGCTTGCCCAAGCCAGTTCCGAAATCAAAGTCATACAGTGACATGTTAGCCCAGCTGGTGATGGTCATGTCGGCCGTGTGAATCCCGCTCCAGCCCGGGATGATGTCTTGGGTATCGGGCGCCTGGTCGACCAGCTCGATCACATCGGCTATGTGCTCCGGGGTGATGTGTCTGACGGCACGGGCGATCGCCCTGACGGCCGGACCAAGGGCCGTGACATGGATGGGAGCGGTCGCCGCCGCCTCGAGCTCCGAAACGGCCGCCTCGGCCAGGCCATATATGTTGACATTCCCCAGAAACGACGGCCCGGAGACCACCTCCCCAGGCGGCAGCCGTGTCCGTCCGTTGACGGCAAAGCCAAGTTTTGAGCGGCGCGCGCTCCAGGCTCCGTCGCGCCGTGTCGCGCGGACGCGCGTGATGCAGCACCAGAGTATGGCGCAGAGAACCGTGTTGATCGTGATCCGCTCTGCCGCGGGCGACGGCTCCCGCGCCTGCAGGGCAGCCTTCACTGCCTGCAGCTTTGCGCCGTCGAATGCGAATACTTTGGACGACCCGACCGGCGACGGAGGCCAAGCCGGCAGGCCCCCAGCCGCCACGAGGTCGGACAGCAGACCGAACTCGGGGTGCCTGGCCAGCAGTGTGCGGAATGGGAGTTTCTCGCGCGGCCCCTGCGTCGTCGCCAGTCGAAGCAGGCGGTCGCGATGCAGCGGCTCCTGGGGGTCCGGCGGCGGCGGCGGCGGCGGCGGCGGCCCCAAGGTCAAGGGCGCGGCGTCACCACCACCACCACCACTCCGAGTGCAATGCGCAAAAAGCCTCAGCAGCTCAGCCATGCCTGACCCGTCCGCGACGGCATGCTGGACGCTGACGCCCAGGACCACACCTCCCGCCAGGAGCGCATAGTTGACCGCCAAGGCGGGAACACCAACGTCGGTCTTGAGATCGACCAGGGCCGGGAGAGGGCTGAGGGAGTCGGGAAAGTAGTGCAGCGGCGCGCCCTTGCGCTTGAGCTGCCGGAAACACATCCCCGGAAGGGCAGCAGCGTTATCCTGTCCGGCATCAATGCAGGCCTCCGTCATCGTCACGCCGTTGTCTGCCAGTGACCATTGGATTGCCAGCCGGCCGCGGTCCCGGGGGTTGTTGGCCTCTGTTGCGAAAACGCGGCCTCTGAGATACGGCAGTCGTTGGTTGACCATGTGCAGTCCGGTCCTGAGACGGTCGACGGCACGGGCTGGGTGCGCGGATTCGAAGACAAGGAAGATGGTCGTGTAGAGCCCGGGCATGTACTGGTCCAGCGGGGACAGCACCGCGGTTTCGGCTGAGGCCATGATCTCTGGTTCCGTTCTGTCAAAGTGCCCCGCAACGACGCGTATCAACAGTCCTGAACAAGGCCAATGCAGCCGGGAGTCGGCCAACTTCTGGACTCGAGCCGATTCCTCGCCAGGGCTGCAAGGAAATACACTTGGGGATTGCCGATGCACATGGCAGTTTGCGCCTTGCATCTTCAGCTGCGGCCAGTCATCGGAGCAAGACCGCCAAGCACCCAGTGAGGCCGGGAAGTGTGTTACACTGCTGTTCAATAGTCGTGATCGGCCTTTTAGAATTCCCGAAGCATCGGCCGCTCGACACTGCAATCGAGGCCGGCCCCCGAGTCGGGACCAGGGACGGGCATTATGGTGTGCAAGGCGCCATTTTGTAGCGCGGGACGGGACCGCCGATAGTATTGCGTGCCTGGCCTGCCATAGGTAGTTTCGCCAGTGTATTGCGCAAACGGAGAGTCGGAAACGGTGTCATGTTCCGAAAGGGGGATTTGGGAGTCCTGCACCTTCCCCCAAAAGTCCCATGTACCTGCTTGACCCCACACCTTCACATCTTGTGTTCGCTGTACCATTGAGTTCCCACAATGTATCGAGATGAAACAAATCAATCGACGTTCACGGGTCTAGTTGTGTCTATAATCTACCTACCCACGCCTTCCGCTGTTGAGCTACCCTTGGATATCCAAATCGTAAACATTCTTCATGGCCAGCATTACACAGGTGACTCCCTGCTCCCTTCTACGCCTCCTCCTCCTCCGTCCGTGGAAATCCTCATGGGACGCGCAGCGCGGCCTTATCTCTTGTACTCTTCTCTCCCCAGTCACTCGTATTACCACCGGGAGCACCGCCGTTCTTGTCGCTACTCTTCCCCCTTTTTCTTTTCTCGACCCACGAGGGTATGCGTCGAGTAGCCGACGATGCCCTCCCTTCCTCCTCATCGTCCCTCGCCTCGTCTTTCCGCGCCTCCTTTTCCTTCTTCTTGCGTATCTTCCGCATGGCCTCCTCGGTCAGGTCCTGCTTCAGCAGCCGTTCTAGCACGTCCCGCTTGCGGGTGCGGCGGTCGCCGATGGAGATGAAGACGGCCGCGGCAATGTTCGTGGCGATGGAGCAGCAGAGAATGGTGGTGGTGACTGCGGCTGGGCGCACCTCGTAGGGTATGCCCCAGGTGCAAGCGCCGAGCGCAATCTGCAAGCAGCTGTGCAGATCGAGGAGGACCACGACAGTAATGAGCAGTCGCAACGGAAACGCCCGGTGCGTCTCTGTCTCGTGCGGCTTGTAGAACGTGTGTGACTTTGCGAGCTTGGCCTGGTGGTGCTCTAACCGGGCCTGCTGCTTGTCCGAGAGCACGGGGAAGAACTCGCCGTCGTCGTCCTGGGACTCGTATTTGCTCTGGGCTTCAAGGTCCGAAGTCACCGCGCCGTCGCTGTCTCCATTTGCGGTGGGAAGGTCGTTGTGATCCTGCAAGTTGGGCAGCAACAGCTTTTGGCGCTGTTTCCACGTCTTGCGGTCTGGCCCGGCGCATTAGTCAACGCGGGTAAAAGCAACTGGAAAGGGCGGCTCACGGTAGTGGGCAACAAAGATCATGTGGTACGTGTCGACGGCGCGGAACGGGGCGAGTCCGTCGCCAACAATGGCGAACAGGGCAACGAGAACGTAGTCGATAACGTTGATGATATACAGCTGCTTTTCGCCGACATAGATCCAGCCGATCAGAAACAGTACCCAGGCGAGGCCAAAGAGGGTGATCAGTGTGGCGTAGAGCGTGACGAGAAAGCCGAGCGGTCTGCTGGCGTACTTGAGAAAGGCCTTGAAGCGCTGCTTGATCTTGGACCGGCGCGAATGTAGCATGTGCCGGACATAGTCGTTCAGGACCTTGACATCCTCTTCGCGCCAGCCCTGCAGCGAAGCGTCCTTGGGAAGGATGGCATATTGGGGCTGGCTGAGAACGGAGGAGAGGCTGGGCGACCGGGTGCCTGGGGGCCGCGGGGACCCCTCGGAATGTTCATATGCTGCGACATCCTCCTGTGACACGGGGAATGCGCCGGGTATCTCGGGCATATGGGACAAGTCGTAGGTTGGCCGGCGGTTGATCCATTTCCCGAGAGACGGTATGAACAGCGAGTTTTGGATGTTTGTTATGGACGACAGGGTGGCTACCTCGGGGTCTGTGGTGCGGGTGTCAGACTTGGTTGTTTGGACAAGGGAAGAAGCACCTAGAGCAGCACGTACCGACGACATCCAGGAAGTCGACAATCCTCGAATCATAACAGTCCTCGGCCGGCGGCTGTTCGGGGGGGTCGCTTTGCGGTGTCCGGCGGCGCCGCCCAAAACGGTGCCGCCCTTGGGCTGGGGCCCCGCGAGGCACTGCGATGACTGCCGGTGCTGGTGCAGTTGCCACTTCCGACAGCGACGGCAAGGGGGTCAACGGTGTCCCAGTGGGAAACGACGGCTGACGGGGCTCTGAGCTCGAGCGACGGCGGCCACTCCCTCCAGGCGTTCCCTGCTCCACGCGTTGGAGCGGAGGTATGGGACCGGGTCTTGATGGCGGTGTCGGTGTCGGGCCTCGAAGCCGACGAAGGCGGATGGCTGACTGTTCGCGATTTGGCCGGAGGCGCGCATGGTGGGCAGCACGGCGGGGAATTGTTGGTGGTTGCTCCGTAACGGGCGTGGCTGGTGCGAGTTCTTCGTGTTGCGGGTATGGTTGGGGTTCTGGGTCGTGGTTGCCAAAGTACGCGTCGTCGGTGCCCGCGTCCCCCATTTTTGTGTTTTCTGGCGTTTTCCCCGTCGTCCTGGTATGGGCATGCTCAGTCGGCGCAATTCCATCGTGTCGTGTCTGCAACGGGCCCCTGATACATACTCCAGGAGGATTGTCAAATTGTTTCGGGCGCCTGCCAAGGCAATTGGTCGCGCTGTGTGCTGTAGAGGCAGGCCGGTGACGTCATGCAGAACCCACGTCATGCGGCCTTGCAGCTATTACGGAGCGTCAAGTCTACATGAGTCCCAAAACTAAAAATCTTATCTGCTCACCCCGCCGTCTTAATAACAAACCCGCACTAAATTTTGCTTTTAACGATTGCTCTATTGTATATGTAATAACAGAAACTA